>PVIA01012157.1:0-39487 GCA_004024845.1 Tonatia bakeri | reverse complement strand
GTGAACACGCACGGAGCAGCCTATCAGAGCAGCTTCCCTTTTCCCGTCCCTATATAACCCCCGCCATTTAAATAAAAGTTTGCAGCTTGATCAGAATCCTTTGTCTTGCTGCCGTTCTTCGCGCCTCTTGCTCCCACCCCTATTCATCCGTTTCAGGTAGACTCGGGACCCCCGTTGACTGCTCCGCAGGCCGGAGCAATGTATTATATATACATAGACTATTACTTAATTACAATTTGAAGTACAAAAAAATATCCCCAGAGTACAATGTTTGTTTGCCTCAGACACTAGTAACAAGGACCTTGAGAAAGCAGTTATGATAAATAACTTCCTCTGTGTACACAGAGGTACCCAATTCTCTTAGGAGAAGAGTCTAGGGGGTCCATCCCACCTCAGGACACTGGCTGTGACAGAGGGCTATTACTGCTAGGTAAAAGCTGGTCTTGTCAGGTAGGGACTGAAGCCAGAATCTAAAGCAAGGTCTGCTTCTGTAGCTACCATGGGTGCTGAGGGAACACCTTGAAGTGGTGGCAGTAATTCTAGAATCTCAGTTGCAGTGTTTTAGTCAAGGAAGAGAGCTGCTGATCAAATTGAATAAGGCTCACTGGATACAGTTCCTTTCATTCCCTCCTTCAAACACCTACACACAGTTCTACAGGTGAGGATGGGATAGGTTCTGGTGACGAAAAACTCACAGGAACGAATTTTTAAAGGTTTGTTGTTTGTTTGTTTGTTCATTTGTTTGTTTGTTTGTTTTGGAACACATAGAGCTAGGCAGCTCCAGAACACAGGACAGTCTGACCCAATTAGGGTGTAGACATTAAAAGGATTCATATTTCTCCACTGTCTAGCCGTACTAGTCGAAGTCTCTCTTTCTTAGCCATTGTAAACATCTCAGAAATATTACAAAATTTTCTGGATCATTTTTCATATATGAAATATGAATGATATGAAACTGATATGTAATGAAACTTCCAACTTAGAGCTTCATCCTTTCCCCTGTAGTATTATTGTGTAGGCTTTAAAGACTTAGAATGAGAAAAAAAATTGTCTGATCTTTCACTTTTCCTCCCCAGCCCCAGTTCTGGCACCCTTTCTCCAGATTTGTTGTGGCAAGGAGGAAAGAGCTGGAAAGAGGCAAGGGGCTTTATCTGACCCCTGTTGATATTCTTCTTTGCATGAGCTCCGTGTGGCAGGTATCCAAATGCTAGCTCTTTCATTAAGCAACTGTGGTTCCATGAGGTAGAAAATCTGTACTCAACTTGCCCTCTTTCAACGCCACTTCAGTTTGCACCCCTGAAGAGTCCTTCACTTAACAACTTCTTTCTGCCACGATACACAGTACGTGCCTGGTAGCAAGTTCTCTTGAGTAGGCTCCTGTCAAGATGGCTAAGGCCCAGCTACTGTCACACTTGACAGGTCAGAAACTTGGACATCCTTCATAGGCCTAGCCTGGGAGCGCAGGCTGTTCCACACTGCCCCTCACACGACCGTGCATTCTCTCTCCAATTCTCTACTCTCCTGTTCAAATAGGTACTGGACAGATCAGCAAATCCACATCCAATCAGAGCTCAAAAATTTTTATGAGTAAACCTCCCTTAACTTGGCTTCAGGGAGTTGAGAAACCCCTCTTTGTTCCCTGAATGAAAAGGAAAGAAAAGCCACAGCCCTCTCCTGTTAAGCTAATGACTCAGCATCAGTACTTTCTCTTTCTTTCACCCTAGCTGCCTAATCTTCTGCACACACGTGGTAACTGGGAGGGAGGAGAGGGGAGAGTGATAAGGTTGGTGCTGAGATGATGTTTAGGAGTAGTAAAGCTGTCTACCTGTCTATGCCTTAAGGAAGTGCCAGGTCTATCCCTAATTGTTTCATACTGTCTTAGATACTTGATGCCTCCTTATCCCCAACCGTGAGTCCTCTGCGACAGGAGAAGTTCAACTCAACATCCTGTTACAAGAAAAAATGTTATAAGAAGTCTCTAAACCAAGAAACTTAGATTTCAAAGAAGCAAAATGTTTCTTAAAACTCAGAAAACATTTCCGGAAGTTGAAAACAACCCGTGAAGGGCAGGAGTGAAACAGAAGTTGAGCCTGAGTCCTCTTTCTGGATGTTGGAATAGTGCCCCATAGTTATTATGCTTAGTAGAGGGGGAGTTTTTTCTTCACAAGCCGAAGTGCCACATACTTCCATTTGTCCTTTTTTCCTTTTTTTTATTGTTGCTCAAGTACAGTTTTCTGCCTTTCCCCCCAACCCCACACCAACACCACAGCCCTCCCCATCTCCCTCCCATTTCCACCCCCCTCCAATTATTGTCCATGTGTCCTTTATAATTGTTCCTGCAAACCCTTCACCCTTTCCTCCTGAAATTCCCTCGCCTCTCCTCTCTGATCAGCCTGTGCTCAATTTCATCGTCTTTGGTTATATTTTGCTTGTTTGTTTGTTTTGTTACCTGTTAAAGGCTCCTGATAAAGGTGAAATCATATGGTATTTGTCTTTCACTGCCTGGCTTGTTTCACTTAGCATAATGCTTTCCAGTTCCACCCATGCTGTTGCAAAGAGTAGGAGCTCGTTCTTTCTTTCTACACATATTTCCATTCTTAGGCCTCATGTCTGGGTTACAACCTCTTCCAGTTATTAAAACTGGTCCCCAAAGAAGTAGAATCAGTTGTAGAATCCACCGCCTGAAAGACTGTCCTCCACCAGCTCCACTGTCTACCAACACTCCCACTTCTGTCTCACTCTGTCCACCAGTCCCATTTCCCTCCCAGAGACTCCTTACTTATCCCCCAAAGATTTCCCTAACTTTAAATCACAGGGAATAATGTTGGGATCTCTTTTTCTCATCTTCTTTTTGAAACACTGCCAATGGTCATAACAAATATGATCCAAGTACAGCACAGTGTTCTTAAATAAAAGGCTTCCTGTGGTCACCTCCTACCCCAAAACTAAGAAATAGCTAATTTTAAAAATGCACTTTTTCATGGTTTTCTAATGTTTTATCTTACTATATAACCATAAGATCCTTTTCTAGGTCAAAATAAAAATTTCTTGTAAATCTCCCTAGTTCTCATTAGAAGAAGCAATAAGTCCCTAAGCTACATCTGTGAATTTACCCCAATGGTAACAATTTCACACAAAAGAATAGTTGTCACCATAACCAATTATAATTTTATGATGTGCCATAGGCCATGTAGGGACCACAAAACTAAAGTGAATTTTAAACCTCCCACCCCCAATTCCAATTAAAGGGAAGACATGAAAGCTATATTTACTTAGAGCTCCTCAACTAGAAATTGCTACAGAAAACCAAGTATTGCTGTAAAAGCTTAACAGTATGCATTTACAATGAAATTGTGGTAACGGGGTCAGCTTTTGTTTTACAGGTCTGAGCAGAATACAATTTGAGAAATGTGGGGGTTTGTAGGAAGAAAAATCTTAGAAACATTCTTTCAAATAAAATGAGGGAAAAGAAACAAAAATTCCATTTTTAATGAGCATTGCAGTACTGTTTGGATTATATCCTGAGCCCACTTCAGCTTCTCTAAAACCATGGCCACAGATGAATAGCACACATCGTTAGATACTAACTCTAACAGCACAGCCCCGGGGAACATATGTGCTATCTGCATAGGAGGTCTGAGGGCTATAGCTAGAGCATGCAGCAAAAAATGTGCGAAAAGCAGTGCACTTCGGAAAGATTTTACTGAATATTAGCATCCATTAAAAACTTTCTTTGTGTTGCACACAACTCATAACCTTTATCTTTCTCTCCCCTTCCTCACTCTGCAGTATCTGCATTCTGAACAATGGAGATAACTAAATAATACTCAGGTTACTGATTTAAAACTAAGCCTAAATACAATTCTTTAGAAAGATGTATTCTTAGTACTTTTGAGCTAATGAGGCTTCCCACAAGAACCGAGAAATAAGATGGTCTTCTAGAGTAAAGAGGCAAAGTCACCTTCAAAGACAGATGGAAGTCAGGACTGAAAGACTTGGCTGTTATTTAATTATATGATAAAGCTTTATTAAATGTCAATCACAGAAGAACTGGCCAATCAAATACCTCTAATAAGTAAAGAAGCCTCAGAAAGCTACACTTTGGCACCACTGATTCAAGCACTTAAACATGGGAGAATCTGTTTGCCAAAACAAAACCCCCTGAAAAAGACCAATAAATTAATCTCTGGCCTAATTAATGCTAAAAAAAAAAAGAATATAACTTTACTTCCCATGTAGGTATGCCTATAAGGAGAAGATAGGCAAGTCACATAGATCTGGGTGTTCTAGTTCTACTGATAGTTACAGTTCTTATCATAAATCAATCATTTGATATTTGGATTAAGATTTGGCTTCACAAGTAACTTGACTACAAGTTATCAAGAGCTAATCAAGCGGAACAGAGTTTTCCAGTATCTGTTCCAATTAAAGTTCTTAGTGCAAATTAACAAACATACTTATGAACTTGGTTATTGGTAGTTACTCATGACATATGGATTTAATTTAATGACTAAGTTTAGATCTGCTGAGTTTCTAAGTTTATAAGTCTGCTGAGCTGAGGGTTTGATCCCAGATTAACAAATGCCAATTTGTGAAGACTTTGAGTAATAGCTTGTCATCATCACCACACAACAGAGACCAACTACACTGTCATCCATATAAATGACTTACTGGAGCATCCACAAAACATTTCATAATTTTTTAGTGATTTTCATTTTTAACCATAAAAAAATATGGTCTTCTGAAATTCGGGTGTGGACATTCAAAAATACACATAAATTTCCTTTACAGACAACAGAATCATTTTAAACATAAATAAAAAGGCTACTTCCTAAACATACTTCATAAATGCCCATCTCATGTATTTAAAGTTTTGACATGAAGGTGAGATATTTCAAATAGGTGCCTGTGCCACTATTTCTCCATCCCTGCCCTTGGCTGACATCACAACACACTTTCCTCTGAGCCAAGATGCAGCTTCAGAACCATTCTTAATGTAATCTCTTCTAAGCAGCCACTCAATTCAAACTGGCAGGAAATGAGGCCTATCTGCCATCTTCAATATAGACCTTGGGTTGTTTGGGATTGATATTTCATATTCTTTTCATATATTAAAAGTGTTTTTTTGAATCAAATTTACATGGGCACAGTGTATTGTGATGAAATTTCAGGGCTAAAATCTGTGAAAAGATTTCAGGGCAATCTTTTTTCAGAAACATTGATAAAAATAATAAAAACTGTTATGTTACTCACATTAGGCTTGAGGTGAATTTTAAAAGAGAAAATTTAAATTTGATCTTAAATTATTTGTTTCCCAATAATATGACTTATCATCTCAGTTTAGTTCAATCTGCATTAAGATTTGTTTTATAGTTTTTATCCTATTCAATATCCTGTATCATAAAGTTCACAGTGAAGATATAGTGTGGCTACTTTGGAGATTAAAGGCATATAGCCAGCTGGCATGAAGCTTGGAACAAAACAGAAGAAAGTGAAAAGTTTAGTCAAGAGCCATGCAACATAGTAATCATGCTTTTTCAAACTGCATCTTAATTGCCCATAGAAAACATATATGATCTTACAATATGGTAGGGACAGAATAATATGTTTATAGCAGTCATAAAACATGGGAAATTTTTCATACTTAAAAAGACTATTAGTTTGTCCATTTCTACTAAAAAAGTAACAATAAGAATCAGGTTTAGATAAGCCACCTGACAAAGAACTAAAACTGAATACAAAGGAATTTTCCTCATCTACAAAGTTGCAAATTTTCCTCATTTACAAAATTGCAAATCAGAAGGGAAAACAGAGCCCTCAGTAAGTGTGCCAAAGGAAAGCATATTTTGATTGGGATGAGGAGATGGGTGAGAAACACTTGGTAGAAGCACAGAGAATGTGCAAACCTGGTGGGGCCTAGAAGGAGCCTTGGGGGAGCTGAAAAAAAAAATGGTTGAATATATTCTAACTAAAGTCAGGAGGCAAGCTCTGCTACTATATAAATTGCATTGGAAATTTTAGCCCAATCGAATTAAAAATAAAGAAATAAAAATTAGAAAAGAAGAGAAAAATTATTATGTCATGGTGATATAACTTGAAAATTCAAGAAAATCAATGGAAAAAACTATAATAAAATAATTTAGTAAGATTAACCCATAAATCAATAGTTTTTATATACAAATTAATAGATGAGAGAAACTGTCTAAACTGAAAAAGACATGTATAAACATACATGTGGAAAGCTATAAAATTCTTATTAAACACATAAAAGCAGATGTGAACAATGGAAAGACATATCATGCTCTTGAGATTATCAGTTCTCCTAAAGTTTAATTTAACACAAACTCAAAAAATTACCAAGAAGTTCTTGGATCTAGGTATGTTAATTCTAAAGTTTATATGTAAAGAATAGTAGGAGTGAGGGTAGCTAGTCCTATCAGATTTTAAAAACACTACAAATCCTCTATAATTTACTGACATATAAATAGACCAATAGAATAGATTATAATATCTAAAAACAGACCCATGTATATGTCAAATTTTGGTATATCATTAAAGTGACATCTCAAATCACTAAGAAAAAGAACTTTTTAATAAATGATGCTGGGGCAACTGGATAACCATTTGGAAGAAAATATAATTAGTTCAGTACATAATAAACTCCTAATGGCACAGATATCTAAACATAAAAACTGAAACCAGCCCTGGCAAAGTGGTTCAGTTGGTTGGAGTGTCATCTGTCACCAGAAGGTTGCAGGTTCAATCCCTGGTGAGGGCACGGACAGGAGACAACCAATTGATATGAGTTCTCTCTCATGTAGATGTCTCTCTCTCTCTCTCTCTCTCTCTCTCTCTCCCCCCCCCACCCTCCTACCTGTCCCTCTCCCTCTAAAATATCCTCAGGTGAGGATTTTAAAATATTGGAACCATATAAATGGAAATTAAATAAGAGAAATTATGTTTGAATACCTTTATAACTTGGAAATGGGAAAGTCTTTCTAACTACAACTTAAAATTCAAAAGCCATAAAATAAAATAACACTGACAAGTTTGACTTTATAATTAAAAGTAAGTTTGCAAAGCAAAAATTACTTATGTATGTGTAAATATATATAAGATACATACAAAAAGGAAAATAACAGTTCACATGCATAAAAATACAGCCCTGAAACAAAATATTCTCTACTGATCTCATAAGAGAGATGCAAATCAAACTACACTGAGATCCATTTTTTACCTACCAGATTGGCTGAATCCAAAAGCTTGACAACACATTCTATGATCAAACGGCACGGAAACAGTACCTTCAAACATCTGTGATTAGATTACACAATGATGTGATTTCTATTGAGAACAAGTTGTTAATATCACAAAAATTACAGCTGTGTCTGCTCTTCAACCCAGTCATTCCACTCCTGGCAATCTTCCCTGAAGATGCACTTCAAGAAATACAAACAATATGTGCACTAGATTATCCAATGCAGCATTAGTTGGCATTCAAAACAACTGAAAACTCAACTAGTCTTAAAAATAACAGATTAACAACTATGGTACATCCACAAAATGGATGGATACAATCCAGTCATAGAAAAGAATGAGAAAAATCTTTGTACCACCATGGAGTGAGCTCCAGGACATATGTGGAAAACAGCAAGACACAAAGCATGCTATCCTTTTTGTAAGACAGGAGACAAGAGAATGTGTGCGCGCGTGTGTGTGTGTGTGTGTGTGTGTGTATTTGCCTAATTTGCAAAGAAACCTTGGAAGAATAAACCAGAATCTAATACAAATTGTAAACAAATTTCAAAGATGTATGGATGCAGAAACTTATCTGACACGAGAAACAACTTCTGCCTAATTCACAATTTTGCCCAGAGTCAGCACATGTGTGCACACGCACAGAAAGTCTAAGCTATCTTTTTGAGATATCCTTAGAGATAAATTTGGCTCATAGCTTGAGGTAATGTATCATTCACACCTAGTTATGAATCAAAGGATTGGCACCATGTAAAAATTTGGTGCCTGATTCTCTGAGTTGTGTGTTATATTAAATCAACAGAATTTACATAGTTTTTACATTGTGCCTCGGTCAGTTCCAAATGGCTTTGTAGATGCTGGGTCTATATATGACATGAGGAAAAACACTTCTTCATCACATTATTATCTTGGGATTATATTCATACAACTTGTATATTCATATAAAACTACATATTACTAAAATATGTCTGTTGAAAAATCCTTAATGAAGCAGAAATAAAAGATTAATAAATATACTTTGTTACCTCCTACAGAAAATTCATCCTAAGGTAAATATAAATGAATTCTAAGGTCCTATGTGAAATGAAATAAAATCATAACTAAGATGTCGATAACCATTAAAAGATTCAAATCAGGTGTAGCCTCTGAGACCATGCCAAATAAATGGCTTGGGGAAAAGAAATTAGAAAGTACACATTAGCCTCTCCAGAGAAAGAGAACTAACACCTTTTTTCCCCTGATGAAAGACTGATTAAAAGTAGCACCATCTCAGCTATTTAGATATTAAACTACTCTCAATATCAAAGAAAAAGAATTTTAAAGGTAAGAATATTATCTTTTGTTCTCATTAGTGAATATTCATACAGAAGAATTAGCATTTACTAGAAATATCTCATATTCTTTTAATTTTACTGTGAAATATTTGAAACATGATACATAGAAAAAATTATGAGCCCACCACATATTTTTAATATGACAGCATTACCAATAGCATTAAAACTATCTCTGCTCCTCTCTGATCTGTCCCTCTGCCTCCCTCAGAGTAATCTCTATCCTGAACGTTATCATTCCTTTGCTTTAAAAGAAAAAGTTTCATCCCATGTATATGAATCCCTAAACCATGTATTCTTTAGTTTTGCCTTTTTGAAAATTTTAAAAGGGTATCATACTCTATGATGATTCCGTCACTCAACATCCTGTTTTTAACATCCATCCATATTATTATGTGAAACTGTATGACAGTCATTTTTGCTCTGCACTACTTCTTAATTCATTCTCCGGTCAAATAACAATTGGTTTGTTTGCAGTTTCTTGCAATTATAAACAATGTTACTATAAATATTTTTGTTCATGTATGTTGGCGTACTTGTACAAGAGTTTATCTAAAACTGATACCTAGGGGACAGTGGAAGCAAGGGAGGGAGGGAGGTTTGGCTGCGGTGCGGGGGAGTGGTGGGGGGAAAATACAGACAATTGTAATTGAATAACAATAAAGTAGTTTAAAATAAAAAATAGTAAAACTGATTGCTAGTGGAATAGGTGGGTTTTAGGATTTACATGTGTTCAATTTTGAATTTAAAAGTTTTTCTTTCCAATGGGAGTGTACCAATTTACACTCCCACCAGCCATATATAAAAGTTCTTATTCCTCCACATGCTTGCCAACATTTTGGATTGTCACTTAATTTTATTGAAAAATTGGTATAAAAATAAAATCTCATTGTAATCTCATTGTAGTCAATCAGATATTACTATGATGGATAATATGATATATTATAATAACATAATCTAATGAGATTTAACATGCTTTCTATAAGTTTCCTTGCCATTCATATCTCCTCTGAAATTTTCACTATTTCTTCAAATAGTTTATCTTGTCTTACTGAATTATAAAAATTATTTGCATACTCTTGATACTAACACTATGCCAATTTTATGTCTTGTAAATAGCTTCCCCCCAGGATATGGTTTGTCTTTTCAGATTCTTTTTATGTCCTTAATTTTATTATAGTCAAATTTATTAATCTTTTATTTTATATATAAGATTTTAGTATGTTTAAGAAATTATTTCCTAAACCAAAGTCATAAAAATATTCTTACATTTTATTTTAAAGTTTTAAAATTATGCTTTCATATTTGTCTTTCATGCAATTATCACTGATTTTTATATGTAGTAAGAATTAAAGACCTAATTTCTATTTTTTGGGGGTATGGTTAATCAATTTTTTCAGAACAATTTATTGGATAGACACATTTTCATAAAGATCTGCAATGCCAATTCCACAAAAATTAACTAACAAACTAATTCAGAAAAATTGTAGCATACAATTAATGTAGCAGATCAACATTAAAAAATCAATTGCATTTATATACACTAGCAATAAACAATCCAAAAAGAAAATTAAGAAACAATTTCACTTATGGCAGCAAAAATAATAAAATTCTTAGGAATAAATTTACACAAGCAGTTCCAAGACTTGTACACTTAAAATTATTGAGTATTAATAAAAGAAATTAGAGAACACCAGATCTGGCTGATGTGGCTCAACAGATTAAGCACTGGCCTGCGAACCAAAGGGTCAGTGGATCTATTCCCAGTCAGGACACATGCCTGGTTTGCCGGCCAGATCAGGTCCCCAGTAGTGGGTATGCGACAGGCATCCACACATTGGCGTTTCTCTCTCTTCCTCCCTCCCTTCCTCTCTGTGTAAAATAAATAAACAAAATCTTTAAAAAATATATCTCTTTAAAAGAAATTAGAGAACACCTAAATAAATATAAGAAGACATTCTGTGTACATGGATTGGAAGACTTTTTGGATTGGATTTTTAGGATAGCAATACTTCCCCAAAATGAACTACAGATTCAAAGTGATCCATATAAAAAATCCCAACATCCATTTTTGCAGAAATGAAATAGCTTAGCCTAAAAGTCATATAGAATTGCAAGGGTCTTCAAGTAGAAAAATCTTGAAAAAGAAAAACAGAGTTGGAGAACCCAGGTTTCCTGATCTCAAAGTTTACTGCAAAGTGACAGTAATCAAAACAGTTTGGTACAGGCACAAAGATAGACATACATTATTTGTATCTCAGTATCTGAGGAGGAATTGGTTCCAGGACACCACAGACACCAAAATCCAAGGATGCTTAGGTTCCCTGGTGTAGTATTTGCATATAACCTACCATATCCTCCCGTATGCTTTAAATCATTTAAATCACTTCTAACATCTAATACAATGTAGATACAATATAAATAGTTGTTATACTGATTGTTTGGGGAATGATAACAAGGAAAATGTCTGTACATATTCAATACAGAAGCAACCATCATGGCCCTAACTGCATAGTACAGGTCAGCAACAAGGTAACTATTTTTTTTAATATTTTCAATCTGCAGTTGGTAGAATCCATGGATACTGAACACACAGATATGGAGGGCTGACTGTATACATCAATGAATTGAATTAATGTGTCCATGTATAAACCCACATATCTTATGGTCAACTGATTTTTAACAAGAGTGCCAAGACCATTCATTGGGAAAGAACAGTCTCTTCAACACACAAGCTGGGAAAATTGGATAGCCACAAGGAAGCACAAACTGATGATAAATAACTTCAAAATTATTTAAAATGATATATGATAGAGTCATAATAACTCAAGCAAATTTGCAATGTATTAAACCTAACCTTGTGAAACAACTACAAGAAAGAGAAGGCCCTCTTATAACATATCCCTTAGTTCTAGTAGTAGAAACTAAATACTAGGCAAGAAAAGCTGTGGGCCAACTTCTTATACCTGTTTTTACATCTGTAACTCACTATGCTTTTACAAGGTCAATTTGAGTCTTCGCAACCTACTTTATCCCAAGCCTGTCTACAAAACATTTCATTGACAGATGTGGCTGGTGGTAAGTTTCCATTTTTAACAAAAGTTAGTTTCTTATCTTGAGGATTGAGTTTGTTTGAAAATCTTTCTGTATTTTTTTTCTAATTATATCGGTGCATCCACTAAAACTCTGTTTTCATAACAACTACCATTCACAGATATCTATTTTTGTTTTACATGGAAGGAAAACTATAATTTAGAAACACAATGGCATATTTTTTAAATATTCACTTATAAATGGGTTAGCTTTGGACCAATGAGCTAGCTTAGAGGAAAATGTTTACATTTTTGTTTCTTTTTAAAATTATACTAAAATTATTTAAAATCATTTATTTATTGTTAGGTTCAGAAAGCTTGCATCTGGTGATGACACAGGTATCATGCCAATGATTAAGCTCTTGGATTAGCAGTGCTAATAATAATTTGCACAAAGATGTTACAAAAAATACCTCTTCTTATTTTAGTTATACTTATTTTTCTAGAACATCCAAAATTTGCTTTTTTTAAGTAAACAAGTTTCTGGCTCAACACCTACAAGTTGAAATCTACCCTCTGTAGTTCTATCTCTTTTTTAATCAATTGTAGTAATCAATGTTGTGCCAAATTACTAAATATCTTAGAATAATACCCCAGGGGGGAAAAGTGATAGACAAGTGATCATTTAATTTAATATAAATTAAACAGTCCAAATGAAGTGTTAGCATATGGCACCTCATTCATGCCTTAAGATGAGATCTGCTACACATCTACTCAACCATTTGATCGGGACCAGGCAAGGCACTTACAGTAGAGAACAAATAGAGTTCCTGTTCTCAAGGAGGTTGCCTGTTGTTGGGGTATTGAAAATAACTATTCAAATAAGTAAATAATTTTGAATAAAATCATGGCATGTCTCTATTTAGGTGATTTTAGATTTCAAACATTTTAAAATTTACTTTTTAAAACCATTATTAAAATATGAAGCATTAGGATAGAACTGAGTTACCAGAGCTTTTCAAGATTAAAGCTTAATGTTTCATAATGCTTCCAAGATTTGGGTTAAGCATTATAAGCATTAATAATATTTGTGTGAACCTCGGACATGCTCAGCAGAAAGTAGGGTCTTTCATGCTACAAGGGATATAAACGTACTGAGATAATGCAGGCTCACTGCAAGAAAACACAGGGAAGAAAGCAAACTGACTGCACTGACACACAACCAGACAGCAAAGAGACATGTAAAAATAGCTCCGTGTCATCCAAACACAAAAGAGGTTTTAAAGACTAAATAGCAGCCCTAGCAACCAACTAGTGGCCCTAATAATGTGCTCATCTACAATCTCCTCTGTCTCAAGTATGTACTGCCTTGTCTTATAGTAACTCTGCTAGTTTTTAAGTCATCCTTCAGTCTTCTCTTTCTCAAATGCCACAACAAAACAATTAGTAAATCCTGATGGCTCTAGATCCAAAATATAGCCTGAATTCAACCACTTCTTATGACATCCACAGCTAATACCCTATTTCAAGCCACCATCATCTCTCTCCCAGACTATGTAATCGCTTTCTAACCCATCATTGCACTTCCATTTTTTCTCCCTTAGTCAGTTCTCCACACAGCCTTTTAAGTTCTTGTTAAAGTGCATATCATTTCATGTCACTTTCCTGATCAAAATCCTCCAGTGACTTCCCATCACATTTAAAATAAAACAGTGCCTCACCATGGTTTGTAGGGCTTTATAAAATTTGATCTCTGGATATATCCCAATCTCATCAGCAACCAGTCTCACTACCTATCTTCCATTGCTCCAACAACACTGGCCATCTTCTTGCTGTTCCTCAAACGTGACCAGCATAGTCCTACCTCAAATCTTTTCTCTGCTATAAAGACTCTTCCAGCTGGGGTCCTCATGGCTTTCTCCCTCATGTCATCTAGATTGCTCTCTTCAGCAGCCTCCTAAAAGGGCCTTCCTTGGCCACCCAATCTAAAAGAACTCTATTCCCTTCTCTGATTTATTTTTCTTTCTGGATTTATCACTACCTGAAATAATATTATATAATTATTCTTTCTTTATTGCCAACCTTACCAACTAAAATGTAAACCCATGAAGAAAACTTGTTGACTACTGCATCTTCAGCATCTTAGAGTAGTACCTGGCACATAATAGATATTCAATGTTTGTTTAATGAACTAATTGCTTCTTGTGACACAGTGTCACTCTGTCTGCCTTTCTCTCTTCCCACTCCACTGCCATTGGTCCAGAATTCTAAAACTCCTGAGAGAGACTCTCCCTGTCTAAGTTAATCAGCATTCAATAGAGAGTGTCTATTCAGACCAGGTTGCCCAATAGGCATCCAGATGTGTGTCCACTACAGTACCAATCCCTGGTCCCCAGTCTCTTATGGCCAGAGTGTTAAGTCACATGGTATAAAACGTGAAGCCTCATACAGAAGGAATAATCTATGGCCATTTTTTCTCAAGTTGTGTAAAAATATAATAGGCATTTAGCTTCTTGGTCTCCTCTCTAATAAAAAAATAACAAAGTAATTTTCTCTTTTTTTTATTTTCCTTCAATCTCCTGTCTTCCCATTAAGGGCTGCAATTTTCATACCTCTATCTACAGGAACAAATAGGGCCAGACCTCTTAGGAAATGCCTTTCTTCTCCCCACCAGAATGCTTACGCTATCTCTGTCCTCCCTCTGATCAAACACCTCACCCCACACTCACTACTTACTTTCAGTTTTAATGGAGCGGTGGATTTTCTAATGTATGTCTGTGTGCTGTGGTGGTTGGCAGGAAATTTACTATCTTTTTCTGAAGATTTTTTTCAATTTCATAATGAATCTTATAGAAAGCAGCACCGTAACCCACACCAAGAACCTCTAATATGCAATTTTAGGCAATGTGATGACCACTGTGGGAATAATAAACTGCAGCAAAATGGCCTCCTAAAGTTCCTCAGGTGAGGTCACTTGCATGACTATTGCTAGTCTATTGATAAAATTACCTCTATTGTATGCGATTCTCATCCATTCGCCCATTCACTCAGTAAATTATTGAGTACCTATTCAATACATTTACTTTAACTAATGTCTATCATTCTTCCTCTTCTATTTCACTCAACATATTCACTGCCTTAAAACTAGATTAAGGATTTCTAGCTTTTGCTGTATTGCTGGTACCCACCATGAAATGACTGCAATGCTGCCTAAAGTGCTATCATCCAATCATCCTAAGGCTACCAATTTCTAAGTTGTCAGAGAAAGGTCATGTCCTCACTCTTGGCCATGCTTTAGCTCCTGAGCCCAAGGAGTACTACTTGTTCCATATCTCAGAGAGTCCCTTGTAAACTTCAGTTACCACATTCAGCCTTTTTCTCCACAGAATTGGATATGAGTCCACTGAGCCAGGTTATGGAACCAATATCTGAGATAGACAATACAGTATTTCATTCCATGCTTGCTTTGCACTAATTCAAAATCTTCCTTTCTTCAGAAAAAAAAAAATTAAAGCAAAATGACTTCCGATCCAGTTCATAGAACATGCTGAAATCTAAATCTTGACAAAAGGTCTGGCTGACATAGTTTGCCTCACTCCACCCCTGTACTCCCCAAAATCATGTTAGGAGGCAATGAAGATCATTCTGGGGAAAAATACAATCCAAAGGAAGAAATAGGCACAAAGAACTAATAAAATCTTACTGTTCAAAGGAAAAGGGTAATTCTCAATACACCATGTTTCCAAAATTACCTTCCATGAACCTGTAAGTGATTCCAATGGTGAGTAGTGGTGTCTAAGCAAAATTTGCAAAAGACATTCCAGTTCACTGTAAGACATTTGGACACAGATGGCACCTCTTGATAGCCTTGTAATGGAATATACCCCTAAGAGAAGAAAGGGATTCTCCACCACTTCACCACAAACTAACAATTCAGCCTGTGATATGCCAGGAAAAGATACCCAAAGAACAGCAGCAGATGTCCTATAGGAGACTGAGGGACATAGTAGGTTTCTATTTTAAGAATGCCTGTGAAAGATCATCTAGGCTTTCATGAGCAGGTGAGAGGAGGACAAAATTCAATGAAAAGTTGCTCATTAGTCCTAATCTGACCCTTAAGTCTGGTTACAATGATTAGGGGTACATTTATTCAGTGCTTACAAAGCAATATAGGGAGCAGACTTATATTAAAAACATTATTAGTCATTTATTTGAAACTAAAATTTAGCATGGCATCCTGTATTGTTATGTGCTATGTCTGGTGAATAAAAATCTAGAACATGGCCCTGGCTGGTGTGGCTCAGTGGATTGAGTGCCAGACTGGGAACAAAAGGGTCACCGGTTCAATTCCCAGTCAGAGCATATGCCTGGGTCACAGGCCAGATCTCCAATAGGGGTCACTCAAGTGGCAACCACACATTGATGTTTCTCTCCCTCTCTTTCTCACTCCCTCTTTCTCACATACTTCTCCTCTCTAAAAATAAATAAATAAAATCTTTTAAAAAAATCTAGAAAATGACTTCCAGTCCAGATGGAGGCATAGGTAGACATTCTTCTCCTCCTCATGCAACCACAGAGAGATTACACTAAACCTCAAAACAAATAACACCCAGAACCATCAGAAAATCGAACTGTATGGAAGTCTGACAACCAAGGATTTAAAGAAGCCACATTCATCCAGGCAGGTAGGAGGGGCAGAGATGTGGAGATGGGCAGAGAGGCAAGAAGATGAGGTGTGGAGCAGAGAGGTGGGGGTGACAGTGGAACAGGCAGTCCCACATTCATGTGGGGTGGATAAAAATCTGGAGGGATACCTTGGGAGCAAGCAATCCCAGCCCCAGGACAGACTGCACAGCCCAGGGATCCAGTGCCATAACTTCTGGCTGTAAAAACCAGTGGGGGGTGGGGAAGCAAAAGAAACTACCAGATTTTAAGGAAACTTGCCTTAAATGGCCCACATGGTCTTAGAACGTATACAAACCAACTCACTCTGGTATACACCACCAGGGCAGCAGCTGGAAGGGCACCGGTCACATACAGGGAGTGGGCATAGTGACTGGAAATAGGGCGAGTGTCAGGCAAACCTCTAGAAGTCAGGCAGCGACAATGTCCCCTCTCTGAGCCCTCCCAGACACAGAACCACAAAGTGGTGAAGCAGGTTGCCCCACCCTGGCACTTGTCTAAGGCTTTGCCACACAATATTTACAGCTGCCTTTTCTACAACAGGCCATGCTACCAAGACAGGGAGTCAAAGCAGCTCCAGCTAATACACAGAAACAAACACAGAGATGTTGCCAAATTGAGAGGACAAAGAAATATCACCCAAATGAAAGAACAGGAAAAGAATTAAATGAAACAGAGATAACCAACAGAGTTCAAAACACTGGTTATCAGGATGCTCAAAGAACTCATTGAGTATGGCAACATAAAAAACCCAGGCAAAAATGAAGGCTACACTAGATGAAATAAAGAAAATTCTACAGAGAACCAACAGTAAAGGGGAGGAAGGTGGGATTCCAATCAACTATTTGGAACATAAGGAAGAAATAAACATTCAACCAGAACAGCAAGAAGAAACAAGATTTCAAAAAATGGAGAGAGTATAAGAAGCTTCTGGGACATCTCCAAATGTCCACCATCAGAATCATAGCAGTGCCAGAAGGAGAAAAGGAAGAGCAAGAAATTGAAAATTTATTTGAAAAAAATAATGAAAGAAAACCTTCACTAATTTGGTGAAGAAATAGACATACAAGTCCAGGAAGCAAAGAGAGTCCCAAACAAGATGGACCCAAAGAGGGTCATACCAAGACATATCATAATTTAAATGCCAAAGTTTAAAGATAAAGAGTAAATCTTAAGTGCAGCAAGAGAAAGCAGAGAGTTACCTACAAAGGAGTTCCCATAGGATTGTCAGCTGATTTCTCAAAAGAAACTTTCCAGGCAAAAAGGGACTGGCAAGAAGTATTTAAAGTGGTGAAAAGTAAGGGCCTACAACCAAGATTACTCTATCCAGCAAAGCTATCACTTAGAATGAAAGGGCAGATAAAGTGCTTCCCAGACAAGGTAAAGCTAAAAGAGTTCATCATCACCAAGCCATTATCACGTGAAATGTTAAAGGGATTTATTCAAGAAAAAGAAGATCACCCTGGCTGGTGTAGCTCAGTGGATTGAGAGTGGGCTGCAAACCAAAGGGTCACCTGTTCAATTCCCAGTCAGGGCACATCCCTGGGTTGCGGGCCAGGTCCCCAGTGAGGGTCACATGAGAGGCAACTGTACATTGATGTTTCTTTCCCTCTCTTTCTCCCTCCCTTCCCCTCTCTCTAAAAATAAATAAAACCTTTCAAAAAAGATTTTAAAAATTGTTTTAAAGATTTTGTTTTATTTATATTTAGAGAAGGGGGAAAGGAGGGAGAATGAGAGGGAGAGAAACATCAATGTGTGGTTTCCTCTTGCATGCCCCCTACTGGGACTCAGCATGTGCCCTGAGTGGGAATCAAACTGGTGACCATTTGGTTTGCAGGCTAGCACTCAATCCACTGAGCCACACCAGCCAGGGAAGATTTAAAAAAATTTTTTTTAAAAGAAAAAGAAGATCAAAGCTATGAACATTAAAATGGCAATAAATTCACAACTATCAACAACTGAATCTAAAAAAAACAAACTAAGCAAAAATCCAGAACAGGAACAGAATCACAGAAATGGAGATCACATGGATGATTATCAGGGGAGAGGGGGAAGAGGGAGAATGGGAGAAAAGTTTCAGGGATTAAGAAGCATAATTGGTAGGTACAAAATAGACAGGGGAAGGTTAAGAACAGTATAGGAAATGGAGAAGCCAAAGAACTTATATGTATGACCCATGGACATGAACTAAGGTGGGGCAGGTACCAGGTGAAGGGTGGCAAAGGGAGAAAAATTGGGACAACTGCAATAGGATATTCAATAAAATATATTTTAAAAATCTAGAAGCTTATAATAAACATGGAGATGTACCACCCAGATCTCCCTTCTAGGATGGACTTGCTACCCAGCAACAAGCAAAATGACGAGCAGATCATCTCTAGCTGTCAGCTCCATTAAAGACTGACTCAGCTGAAAAGAACTATTCTCAAGAAATCATATGTTTTTGAGGGCGGCCCACATCCAGTAACTGAGCAAGTTAGGAATTTAAAGGCACAGCTTTAGCCTGACAATACTAGAGCTCTCCAGTGAGCTGGCTAAGGCTTTGTCAGGCCTACTTCACAGTTCAACTTCTTTCTCTGCTCAATACTGCCACTTCCCCTTGCCTTTAATAAGAATCTGCCCCTAACAAACATCTTGCACTCCTATTGCAATCTCGATGCCACTTCCAGAGAACCCAACCTATAGAAGTTGGTGATAGGAGTAGTCTCAAAAGAAGGCAATAGGAACGGGCTTTGGAACAAGAGCACTCACTGCCTGACTATGGGGACCCTACCATAACCAATGGGTGGATGAGGCACAAATAACACCAAGTGGCAATCCAATTGTTAAAACATGCCTGATGGTAAATTAGGAAAACTTCCCAATAGAAGGGGATGCACTAGCATGGAAGAAGTAGTAACTGTAAAGGTAATGGGATTAGATTAGTGTTTCTAAACCCCACTGATGCTCTACCATAGATAATGGGCAAATAAAGGTAAGTAACAGGTAAAGGTAAATAAAGGTAAGAAAGCCAGCTATGAAAGCCAGAGGACCTCTTCAGTTGCACACAGAAAGCTCTCATCTCCCATGGGGGTAGGCACAGAGGAAGCAAGTCCAGAATGGAATTCTCAGAGTAACAGAACTTCAAAGACAATTATATGTGCAACCAAAACAGGTTTGTGTGTAAAGGTCGAGAACTAGGTTGGGAAAACGTTCAACTGGAACAGATAGAATATGGACATCTGGTGGATACCCACAAAGATTTTGACTCCCTAAACTTCTCTTAACCCACTGAATCTGTAGAGGTTTCCTCCTCCCAACTGAGAGTTAATAACCCTGTCTCCACTCATCCCCATCCCAAGTGCTAGAAGGTAATGCAGAGGCCTCTGCCCTACAAAGCAACGTGTGCCCTCCTCAGGACCTATCCTCCCCTCCCCTGTGACCTGCTAGGCCTATAATTAGTATTAAATTGCAGCATAACCAACCAAATATGTGCTGATCCTTATAAGAGGAAAGGGACTATAATCAAAGAAAGCTGCAAAATCTAGCCAGTACATAACAACAAAAACCTGGCAAGTACATGTGGGACTAGATTCTGAACGTGCTTAATTAAGAGGAGCAGAACATAAAATTGGACAAGGAAGAGTTTATTTGCTAAGGAGCATTCTCCCGTGATGAAAAATTATTTTCTAGCTTTACTGAGGTATTATGTTTAAAGTGTACCATACAATAACTTGACACACATATACATTGAGAAATGATTACCACAATAGAAGTATTTAACACCACTTTCCCCTTACATAATTGCCATTTCTTTTTTGCAGTTATAATATTTAAGATCTACTCTCTTTACAACTTTCAAGTATTTAATACAGTACTGTTAATTGCAGCTATCATGCTGTACATTATTAATCTCAGATCTAGAAATTTGTTCCTTTTAACTGTCATTTCCCCATATCCCCCATCTCCTCAGATGAAGAATTTAACACCCTGGCAAGGTGCCCTGGGAAATTATGTGAACTTGTTACTAGGGTGGCTCCTAGAAACATGAAAACAGTCATGGCCCACACTGAGTGAAGCTGAAATACCAGAACGGCTGTTGAAGACAATGGTAGGTAGGACTAAAGGCTCAAGGAACTGTACAGAGTAAAACAAATGTATAGAAGGCCCAACAGTTGATTATGTTACCCTGGAAGACCAAGAAGATATGCCATTTAATTTATCAAAGCCACAGTGAATATGCTGATAAGAGAAACACCAGAATCACTAAAAATATGTAGTCATGGCTCTCCTCCATAAGCCTGGTTCACAAGTAATGATGGGAAAAACAGGATGCCCAAAAGAAATAACAGGTGAGCACTTTACTGCCAGAAACTATAAAGTCATAATTATAATGAGCAGAAAAACAGGAATGGCAGCCAAGGGAGTCTGTATGTGCAGAGTTGTACATGCGCAGAAGTAAGTTCACAGTTGTGAGTACACAAGAGTTTTTATTGTATTATTATTGTATTTTTTTTCCCACAGAGACAACTGTAAACCTACTTTTGCCCCACCCTGTGGAGTTATAAAGATGATTAATAGAATATGGAGTTTCTGTGGGAAAATTACATGAAAGCAAACAGGGGTACTACTCAGCTTGTACTAAGAGAATAATTTAAAGACAGGTAACTGGAGGCTGAGACTGATGTGCACAAAAAAAATAAGAAATGCTAACTCAGTTTCAGGATCTGAGTCAGTTTTCAATAACAGAAGAGATGACCAGATCCACAGAATGAAGAACCCTGTAGCAGTATCATGGCTACCTCTAGAGGCTTGTACAGGTTTGCTCCTGTGGTGGGGAGGGTCTGAAGCCCACACCCGAAAACCTAGTAAGGTAAAGTTACATCTTGGCTATGGAGGCGACTACTTCGATATGCAGTGATGATGGTGTCCAAGCCCAGAGTATGGATGAAATATACAAATATAACAAGAAACAGCAGCAAGAAATCCTGGCGTGAAGCCCTGAACTAAGGAGTCAGAAGGCAACATTACTTTAAGTACTGCAAAATCTCAGCATTGGGTCTACTGAAGATGGTGATGTACATCAGATCAGTGATGGGCTTGATGCTGGGAAAGGTGGATGATGAAATGATGATCATTATGGACAATTTTGCTTTGCTGTAGAGGGCACTGAAACCCAAGTAAAATCCTCAGGCTGCTGCATATGATGTGTACATGGCTGCAAATAGAAAAAATGCTAAGCAGGTGGGAGGTCTCGAAAATGCAAATGGCTAGAATCATAGCCACCCTGGCTCTGGCTTCTGGCTTTCTGGGACTGATGTTAGTACTCAGATGCTTAATCAGCAGTTCCAGGAGTCATGGTAGCAGTGGTGATTCACCCAACAAGAACAATATCTGCAGGAAATGTGAATCTTAGTGCTTTTAGGACATACCCTAGGGGCTAAAACACATCTTCTGAGTGCAGACTATCCCACTTAGTAAAATAGAAGGCTTTGGTGTACACTGAAAACAACATTATGCCTTAGAAGTCTCATATTTCAAGTCCTCTTTGGATCAAAAATTGCCTGAGCAATTGTGGCATAAATACTGAATTCCTCTAGCTTGCTTACTAATGCAGACTATACCACCAGTCAGGGCTTTGATTTGTCTAAAAAATTAGAAGCCAGAAACCCATCTGGGAGTAGGGAATTTCATATTGGATTTAGAAACACACAAACAAAAGTCAGAAGACAAATTTACCAAAGCCACCTGAGACAACTATCATAGAATCTATCCATGGATTGATGTCTCAAGTTATTAAGGATAAACCATTTAATCAGACTGATATCTCTTAAGCAATCACTAAATAGTACTTTTGCTCGAAAGCCAGTATAAGAAAAATATTCAAGTAGTACTTCAAAATCAGTTACCAAAAATCTGATTAGAAGTATAAGGTACTCTGAAATGTCCTGAACATTAACATCCTGTAATAAAATGTCTTTAAAATAAAAAAGAACCCTGTAACACTTTGGTAAGTTATTCATTGTAATGATTTCTCCCGTACTTCTATAGGCATTTACCTGGGAAACTACACATTGAGAAAAGGAGCATACTGAGACATTTTGAGGACTACTGAACACAGAGTTTGAATTGACATTAATATTTAAAGACCTGAAACATTATCATGTCTCCCCTATTAGAGTTGGGGCATATGGGGATAAATGCAGTCCTGGGTCAGGTCCATCCTAAGTGGAACTACTAGGCCCACAGGTGGATCCAGTGGTTATTTTCCTGGTCTCCAAGTGTATAATAAAAATTAACAGATTTAGCAATTGAACCACATTGATCCTTGGTGTAAGTACTAACATGGAGAGGAAAACCAAGTGGAAGTCCCTGAAACAGCTCCCCACTCTCACAGCCAAGATAGTAAATCAAAAACAGTATCACATCCCAAAGGTATACCAACTTTAAGAATGTAAAAGAATGTTTGCTCCATCATATGCCCTTTAATTCATGAGTCTAGCTCCTGCAGAAAATGAGACTTCCAGCCAAGATGGAGGCATAAGTAGACATGCTTCACCTCCTGGCACAACCATAAGGAGGATCACAACTAACCTCAAAACAAAATACAACCAGAACTGCCAGAAAATCAAATTGTGTGGAAATCCAACAACCAAGGACTTAAAGAAGAAATATTCATACAGGCAGGTAGGATGTGTAAAGACAGGGAGCTGGGGTGGAGAGAATGCAGTGTGGTGGTAATGAGATGGCAGCAGTGAGGCAGAGGCTGGCAGAATGGGAGGTCCCATATTCATGTGTGGTGGATAAAAACTAGGAGGAATGCCTGAGGGGCAAGCCATCCCAGCACCAGGCCAGTCCATGCTGTCCAGGGTTCCAGCACTGGGAAAATAAACCCTCATAACTTCTGGCTGTAAAAATCAGCAGGGGTTGGGGTGGTGGAAGAAATGGATGGTCTCTCAGGAGAGTCTGTTTAAAGGACCCACAAAGCCCTAGAATGTATGCAAGCCCACCCACTCTGGAATTCAGTGCCAGGGCAACAGCTAGAAGGGTGCCAGTCAAACACAGGAAGTGGGGGAAGTGACTAGAAATGGGGCAAGGGTTGAGCAAGTGGCATTGTTCCCTCTCCCAACCTTCCCCGACATAGAGTACAATCAAGTGGTGAACCCTGGCAAATAACTAAGGCTCCACCCCTTACAATGTAACAGGTGCACCAAGACAAGGAGTCAAAGCAGCTCTACCTAATACACAGAAACAAACACAGAGAGGCTGCCAAATTGAGGAGACAGAGAAATATGGTCCAAATGAAAAAAAAAGATCAAAACTCCAGAAAAGAACTAAGTGAGCCCTGGCTGGTGTAGCTCAATGGATTGAGTGCTGGCCTGTGAACCAAAAGGTCACTGGTTCGATTCCCAGTCAGAGCACATGCCTGGGATGCAGGCCAGGTCCCCAGCTGGGGGCTTGTGAGAGGCAAGCAATCAATGTATCTCTTACACATCAATGTTTCTCCCCCTCTCTTTTTCCCTCCCTCTCTGTCTCTCTAAAAATAAAAAATAAAATCTTTTAAAAAAGAACTAAATGAAATGGAGATAGCCAACCTATCAGATACAGAGTTCAAAACAATGAAGATAAGGATGCTTAGAGATCTCATTGACTATGGCAAACACATAAGGGGAAAAATGAAGGCTACACTAAGTGAAATAAAGAGAAATCCACAGGGAACCAACAGTAAAGAGAAGGAAGCTGGGGTTCAAATCAACTATATGGAACATAAGGAATAAATAAACAGTCAACCAGTACAGAATACAGAAAAATGAATTCAAAAATCATTTCAAACAAGGAGAAAATAGAAGACTCTGGGACATCTCCAAATGTCCACCATCAGAATCATAGCAGTGCCAGAAGGAGAAAAGGAAGAGCAAGAAATTGAAAACTTATTTGAAAAAATAATGAAAGAAAACTTCCCTAATTTAGTGAAGGAAATAGACATACAAGGCCAGGAAGCACAGGGAGTCCCAAACAAGTTGGACCCAAAGAGGACTACACCAAGACACAACACAATTAAAATGCCAAAGGTTAAAGATATAGAGAGAATCTTACAAGAATCGAGAGAAAAGCAGTGTTACCTACAAAGGAATTCCCATAGGATTGTCAGCTGATTTCTCAAAAGAAACTTTCCAGGCAAAAAGGGACTGGCAAGAAGTATTTAAAGTGGTGAAAAGTAAGGACCTACAACCAAGATTACTCTATCCAGCAAAGCTACCACTTAGAATGGAAGGGCAGATAAAGTGCTTCCCAGACAAGGGAAAGCTAAAGGAGTTCATCATCACCAAGCCCTTATTTTATGAAATGTAAAAGGAACTTATTTAAGATAAAGATCAAAACTATGTAAAAAGAACATTAAAATGACAACAAACTCACAACTATCAAAAACTGAATATAAAAAAAAAGCAAACTAAGCAAACAACTAGTACAGGAACAGAATCATATAAATGGAGATCACATGGAGGGTTATCGGCAGGGAACGGGAAGAGAAAGAATGGAGAAAAACGTATAGGGATTAAAAAGCATAACTGGTAGGTACAAACTAGTTAAGGATGTGTTAAGAACAATACAGGAAGTGGAGAAGCCAAAGAACTTATATGTAAGACCCATGGACATGAAATAAGTGGGGGCATTGCTGGAGGGAAGGGAGTACCCAGTGGAGTGGGGCAAGGGGGAAAAATTTTGACAACTATAATAGCATAATCAATAAAAATATACTTTTTTAAAAAGAAAATGAATGGATCTTAGGTGAAGACTGTAGACTACCACAAACTCAGCCAATGAGCAACCCCAGTCACAGCCACTGTACCAAATGTGTTATCTTTGTTAGAAGTAATATACCCTGAGATACATGGTATAATTCACTGATATGGCGAAAGTGTTTTTTTCTATCCCAATCAGAAAAAAAGATTGGACCCTGGCTGCTGTAGCTCAGCAGACTGAGTGTTAGCCTGAGAACCAAAGGGTCTTTGGTTCGATTCCCAGTCAGGGCACATGCCTGGGTTACAGGCCAAGCCCCCAACAAGGGGCACATGAGAGGCAACCGCAAATTGATGTTTCTCTCCCTCTCTCCTTCCGTTCTTCTCTCTCTAAAAATAAATAAATAAATATTTTTTTAAAAAGAAAAGATCAGAAACAGTTCACATTCACATGAAACAGATAACAGCATACATTGACAGTTTTGTTCCAAGGCTATGTTAACTCATACTGCATATGGTCTATTACATAAATGACATCATATTGATTGGACCCAATTAGCAAAAGGTGGCTAAGACGCTGGAGGCCTTGCGAAGACACATATAGTCCAGAAAGTGGGACATTAACTTTAAAAAATTCAGGAATCTGCTATGCCAGTATACTTTTAAGGGATCCAGTAGTTAGAGGCAGGGCCAAAGTAAGACAAATTGGTATATTTTGTAGCTTCTGCCAAGAAGAAGTCATAATTGGTGGGCCTCTTTCAGTTCTGGAGGTAGCATATTCCATACCTTAGGAATACTGCCTCTGCCCATATACTGGGTAACAGTTTTGAGTGGGGCCCAGAGCAAAACAAAAGGCTATGCAACAAGTACCAGCTGAGATTCAAGCAGCTCTGCTGCTTAGTGCATACAATCCAACATGTCTCATAGTGTTGTAAGGATCTGTAGCAGGAAAAGATGCCATGTGGAGTATGCAGTAGCCTCAAGTGGGAATAACTGCAGTTCTTTGGAATACTGGAAGAAATCCTTACCAATCACATTTAAGAATTATTTGCCTCTGAAAATCAAAACCTGTGTGCCACTAGACCCTGGTAGACATGAAATGCCTCTGAGTTGAATCCTGTCAGACTCATGAAGTCATAAGGTCACCTGGCCCAGCAACAATCCATCATAAGATGGAAGTGGTACCTGTAGAATAAAATACAATCAGGACCAGAGGACACAAGCAAGATTCGTGAGTAAATAGTCCAAATCCCCATGGCATTTACCACTGTTGTAACAGCTCCCCTCCCTCAACCCACAGATACAGCCGTGCAGCAGATCCAATAAGACAAGCTAAAGGAAGAGGGAAAAGCCTGAGCTTAGCTTAGAAATGGAAGAGCACAACTGACAAAAGTGAGGGCAGCTTCACCACAGCATCACTCAAGGGCAGCCCGCAAACACAGCAGTATGGAAATATCCTCCCAATCAGCAGATTTAGGCAGTGATCTACTCTATAGAAAAAGAAGCCTAAGGTTAAAATATATGGGCACTGGTGAATGGACTGGCTGGCTGGTTGGGTGCCAAACAATTAAAAATATCAGAAGATCAGGATTAAAGAGGTCTGGGGCACAGAAATATGGATAGATACATGGGACTGGGAGCAAAGTATTAACGTTGTATCACATGTTAACAACCATCAGAGAGCATCTACCAAAAAGAGGCATAAAGCAATCAGGTAGGCAAAATGACTCTCAGTCGATGCTATGAAGTCTCTGTTATTGACCAATCCAGTCCTGGCGCAAAGGGCACATTAAATATGTGGCCACAGTAGGAGAATTGAATGTTGTATGCAGGCCCCACAACAGGCACCTCCAATTAAAGTCTGATATAGCTAGTGCTACCACTGAATGTCCAACTTGCCAACAGCAAGACCAACAATGAATCATTCCTCTAGGAAACCAACCAGCCTCTTCGTATCTAGTTAACTACATTAGTCCCCTTCCATCCTTGAAGATCCAGAAGTTCATTCTCGCAAAAACAAACACATGTTCATATTCCAGGAATGAGTTTGCTTTCCTCCATGCAGGGCCCCATGAAGCACACTAACTGAGGGCTTATGATGTGTTCGATCTACAGGCACAGGATCCCAGGTACTATATCAGACCAGGAAACCCAATATACGTAGACAATGTAACAATATAACATGATTTTAAAAGTTGGAGGGGAGTAAGCCTGGAGGATATAAAAGAGTTAATATTCTCACTTTTCAGAGCAGGGTGTCAACCAATTCTATCTAAAATTAAAATATTCATTTAATAAAATAAAATGCTCTAACTCCTTAGTTTTTTTTAATCTATGTAACCATAAGAAAAATCTTAAAATAAATAAATCCTGTGGTAAAGAGAAATTTATCTGAAGTTCAACACTGCTTTAATTTAGCCCTGCCTGGGTAGTTCAGGTGGTTAGAGTGTCCCCTGGTACACCAAGGTCACAGGTTAGATCCTGGTCAGGGCACATACAAGAATCAACCAATGACTGCATAAATAAGGCATAAGTAAGTGGAACAACAAATCGGTGTCTCCTCTCTCTCTCTCTCTCTCTCTCCCCCCCCCCGACACTTCCTCTCTCTAAAATCAATTTAAAAAATACATTGCAGGGATGGGGGTAGAGGGATATAAGGGGACTAAGTGGTAATGGAAAAAATACAATAAAAAATTAAAATTAAAAATACATTGCTTTAATTTCAGTGTCTTACTTTTTTAAATTCACATAAAATAAAATGTAATATTATATTTAAAATAGAATCTATAAAATTATCCACTTTTATAAACCTATTTTTATACCTTCTATCCTACACTATTTCTTTATTTCTACAGCCCCATCTGTGTGTGTGTGTGTGTGTGTGTGTGTGTGTATACAGTTATACGTATAGAAAAATATCTGCAGAAAGTACTGCAAAAAGATATCTGGAAAACTACTTGCCCAATATTAATTATGGTAGTTTCTGAATGGTGAAATTTAGACTGTTTTTTTACTTTAATTTTTGTATTTTCCTACAATTTTTGAGTTCTTTACAGTGGGCATATGTAGTTTTTCTAAAAGCAATGAAAATAAGCAAAGGTTAAATATTTAAATTTTTGTATACTACCCTAAAGTGGTAGATTTTTTTATAAATCTGTGAATATTAAAGGTTTTGAACTACTTTAAGATGGAAAATAAGGCCATAAGGATACATGAGATCTCCCAAGAAGGTAAGAAAAAGAAGAGAACCAAATATCTATAATTTTCGTTCCTGAGGAGCAGGAACAGAGAGAAGAGAAATACATAAAGAAAATTTAGAATTCAAAGGGATAAGAAGAAAATCAGGATCCCATACTCTCATGAAAAAGGAGAGAGGACACAGTGGTTGGCAGTGTCAAATGCTACAGAGAGGCCATGTAGACACTAACTGAAAATCATAAGCAAGAAATTACTAGTAACCATGACAAGAAGGCTTTCAATAGTTTGACTGAAGGAGGAAGGCAAATCGTGGCTGTTCATGCAGAAATGACTTATAAGAAGCATATACTGTCATTTCAGAAGTCTAGAGAAGGAGGAAAGAAAAGATCTCAAGATGCTGTAATATAGAGAGAAAAGAGATTTTTAAGTTATTTTTTAAGATGATAAAGATTCAGAATATATATATAATGAAAGAAAAATGTCTATAGAAAAGATGTTGAAAATAAAGAATAGAAAATGATTAGTCAGTATCTCATAAAAATAAAAAGGCATGAATTCAAAGCCCAGAGGAAAATGAATGAACAACACACTGATATGAAAGGAAAGAAGCTAAAAATAAATCCAGACAGAAGTAAGTTCCATGAAACAGAGCAGGTTAGGACAATCAGTATGTTCACCAGTTGCCTCATTTATAATAATTGGGATTCAAAGGACATTTTTATGATATATCATGATTTACATATAAGCATAAGCATGTTTAACATCACAATAGGAACACTGAACAAAGAATATATAATTAAAATATGGTGATGAAAGAGTGTGAAGAAAAAAGAAAACACATTATCATTGCTCAGAATAGAAAAACAATAGATAGTATTTAAAATAAGAGAACTAAACATATTACATAAAGACAGTTATAAAAGCAACTATTAGGATAAAAAACATAACACCTTCTACTAAAGCAGAAGAATTATACAAAAAAGGAAGAGCTTTGACTGGTGTGGCTCAGTGGGTTGAGTGTCATCCCACAAACTGAAAGGTTGCTGCTTCTATTCCCAGCCAGGGCACATGCCTGGGTTGCGGGCCAGGTCTGTGGTTGGTGGCATGCAAGAGGCAACCACTTGATGTTTCTCTCACACATCAATGTTTCCCATCCTCTCTTTTTCCCTCCCTTCCCCTCTCTCAAAAATAAAAAAATAAAATCTTTTTTAAAAGAAAAAGACAAAGTAAAGACTTTTAAAAATTATTAACACAGAAAACATAATATGAAAATTATAGAACAATTAAAAGCAAGCATTTGTTATGTTAGTAAACACAAATAAGTTTAATTTAATCATTAGAAGAAAAAGATTTTCAAAATGGATCACAAAGCAAATACAATTCTACTATAATGCATCAGCTAAACATTTTTGGCCTCGGGACCCAGCCCCTTTAAACTGGTAAAAATTAGAGAAGACCCTAAAGAGAGTCTTTTTATGTAGATTATATTGATTAACAGCTTACTGTTTTGAAAGCTTTAAATGAAATTTCACTCATTATTATTTACTGTATAATACATTTTTGTTAAATTTAGTTATTAATTCATTTAAAAACAATAACAAGCCATTACATGCTACCATAAATAACATTTTTATGAAAAAACTACATTTTTCAAAACAAAAAATTAGTGAAAAGAGTAGAATTTTATTGCAAATTTTGTTAATAGCTAGCTTGTCCTAAATGCTTTTATACTCAATCTGCAAATTCTAGAAAACAGAAATAAAACAGACAACAGTCTGACCACTATGTAATAACATCGGAAATTAAGTAAATCAGAAAATAAAAAGGTTCTTCCATTTGGAAGTTTTAAAACTTTAGTCAAAATTACTGTCAGGTCAAGTAAAAAATATAAACCAAAATAGTAAAAATTTTTTGATTTAATTTTTACTGTATTTTTTCCATTACCATTTAGTCTCCTTATATCCCCTCCTCCAGCAATCACCACACTGTTGTGCATGTCCATGAGTACTTTTTCCTTTTTGCTCAATTCCTCCACCCTTAACCTCCCCACCAATAACTGTCATCCTGCTCTCCATCTGTGAGTCTGTCAGCATGTTCCTTGTCAGTTCAGCTTGTTCATTAGGTTCCGCATATGAGTGAAATCATATGATATTTGTCTTTCTCTGACTGGCTCATTTCACTTAGCATAATGTTCTCCAGGTTCATCAACACTGTCACAAAGGGTAAAACTTTTCTTCTTTTTCACAGCCAAGTAGTATTCCATTGTACAAATGTCCCATAGTAGTTGTATCCATTGATCTACTGATGGACACTTGGGCTACTTCCATATCTTGGCAATTGTAAATAATGCTGCAGTGAACACAGGGGTGCTTATGTTCTGTTGTTACTGTTTTGAGTTCCTTTGGATATATTCCCAGAAGTGGGATCACTGGATCAAAAGGCAGATCAATTTTATTTTTTGAGGTACCTCCAGACTGATTTCCACAGTGGCTGAACCAACCTTCATTCAGACCAATATGCACTAGGGTTCCGTTTCTCCACATCCTTGCCAGCACTTGTTTGTTGATTTACTGATGATAGCCATTCTGACAGGTGTGAAATGATAGTTCATTGCGGTTTTAATTTGCATTTCTATGATGATTAGTGACATTGAGCATCTGTTCATATGTCTATTGGCCATTTCTTTGGAGAAGTGTCTATTCAGGTCCTTTGCCTATTTGTTAACTGGGTTGTTTTTTGGTGTGGAGTTTTATAATTTTCTTATAAACATTTGATATTAACCTCTTATCAGTATGTTCTCCCATTCTGTGAGTTGCCTTTTTATTTTGTTAATGATGTCCTTTGCTGTGCAAAAACTTTTTAGTTTGATGTAGTTCCATTTGTTTATTTTTTCTTTTGTTTCCCTTGCTTGGGGAGATATATGTGATAAAATATTGCTACAAACGATGTCCAAGATTTTGCTGCCTATGTTCTCTTCTATAATTTTTATGGTTTCAGGTCTAATATTTAAGCCTTTGGTCCATTTTTCAATTTATCCTTGTGTTTGGTGTAAGAAAGTGGTCTAATTTCATTTTTCTGCACATATCTGTGCAATTTTCCCAACACCATTTATTGAATAAACTATCTTTAAACCCATTATATCTGCTTGTTTCCTCTGAAAACACTTCACTACCACAAGACTGGTAGGGAATGTGGAGGAGGTGGAGCAAAATTTTTTAAAAAAACAAAATGATAAAAATATGTATTCAAATATAATTTGAACCCCCCAAAACAGAAAATCTTAACAGACCAACATTCATAGAAACAATTGGAGAAATCGATAAAGAGCATGTAGCTCATCCTTACCCCAAAAAAGAACAATAGTTTCCAAGAAGTTTATGTAAAATTCAAAGAAAGATGGTCCCAATGATACTTAAACTGCCCAGCTACATAGGGAAACAATATTTCCATGTATTCGTATGAAACAATAACATTAATATCAAGACTGACAGATTGTACAAGAAAAGAAAACCACAATTAATATCATTTAAGAAAATTTATATAAAATTCTTCTTAAGGAAAATATTGCTAAACATAATCCAGTACCATATTAAAAATTAATACATAAAAACCTATTAAGATTTGTTCCAGAACTGTAACTTTGGTTGGAAATGACCAATGGGGATTTATTTCATAAATCCAATAATAGTTGAAACCTATTAATAGATAATTTTATTATCAGTTCTAATTTTTAAAAAAGTTTCTCTCAGTGGGTGGGCTGGGATGGGAGTAAAAGATAGAAAATTGTACTTCAACAACAATTAAAATAAAATTTTAAAAAAAGAAAGAAAAAATATATATATATATTTTTAAAAAATTTTCTCTCTAGCCCTGACTGGCATGACTCAGTGGGTTGGGCACTGTCCCACAAAGCAAAAGGTCGCCAGTTCTATTCGAGGTCAGTGCACCTGCCTGGATTGCAGGTCGGTTTCTGGTCAGGGCATGTACCAGAGGCAACTGATCAATGTTTCTTTCTCACCCTGATGTTTCTCTCCCTCTCTTTCTCCCTCCTTCCCTTCTCTCTAAAAATAAATAAATAAAATCTTTGCTTAAAAAAGTAAAGGTTTCTCTCTAAAGTGCTAAAAAGAACTTGAAAAAATCCATTTTTGGTTAAAGAAAACACTGAATAGAATAAAAATAAAGAGCTATACTTATATGATAAATATTTCTATTGTGGCCTCAATGCCTGTGTCATCTTTTATAGGAAACATTAGAAGTATTGACATTATATTTGTAACAGGGTGCTGAGCTAGAGGTCCCCAAAAATGGAGAAAACCCCCATAGCTATTTCTTGGGGGATGGGGGAAATAGAGCAGGGCCACTAAGAGTTACTTTGCATATCTAAAGACCTTGGCTAGGGTTTTAGTGCTGTTTAGTAGCTGTGGCCATTGAGAGTTACTTTGCATATCTAAAGAACTTGGCCACTGTTTTAGTGATGTTAAGTAGCTGTGGCAGGCCCTGGAGCCAGGGATACGGGCATGACCCTAACCTGTGCTGTGAAGTAGCCAGAGGGGCTTACCGAGCCTACTGGAGAACAGGAAGGCAGTTAGCTCTACATCATGGGGCCACCCTTGCCCAGACTAACAATGTCAGTCAAAAAAGGCAGAAGAAACTAGACTACCTGCTGGTGTAACCCAGGATGGGAGGAGTCAAAAATGGGATTATGGAGGAAGATCCACTCTGGGATTTCAACTCAGCAGCAGGGACAGCCAGTCTCTCTCTCTTAGCCATACTAGAATTCTGGACCACGTGGGAAGGAGAGTAAGAGAGCCATGACAGGCTCTCTCTCTCTCTTGCTCTCTTAGCCATGAGGTTTGGGAGCAGAGAGGTGGGTCTTGAACATATGTTGGAAAGGATGCAAAAGGACCCCACCAGCCAACCATGATGATGCAGTTTTGGATTAAAAGCAGGAGACTGGCCAAGCATGGATGACTGGAAGAAGCCAGAATACAGATAGGAACCTGCCCAGCTAAACTATAGGCTTCTTCCCTTTCTTTCCCTGAAAGACGGTACCTCTGACTGGCCTGGCTTAGCAATGGGGTGAGGGGATAGGACCGTGTGTTTGTGGGTGTTTTTTATGGCTTCTAAAGGGAGTGAGATTTAACAGCAGAATTCGACCACTATTCTAAACCTGTAAAACTTTTAAATAAATACTCCTTCATTTTCCTAAGACTCTGGCACTGGGAGTCATGGTTCTTATTGGCAGCAGGCAATAGACCCAGGGGTTCTGTTACATAGTCAGGAAGAAATAAACTACTAGCACCACTATTCTTTAACATAGACTAAATGTGCTACCCAATGCAATCATAAAAATGCAGATGATTTTATCAATACTTAGAAAAATATATAAATATGCATATTTAGAAATTGAATACTTAAATATATATATATATCACATGACTAATTCTCACTAATGAATGTAAGCAGAAGTGCTATGTGTCACCTCCCAGATAAGACTTTCAAAAAGCAGATATGTTGTTTGTGTCACAGTCTTTATATCTTTCTCCTGACTACATGCAGATGACAACAAGGCTCTATGGAATGGTGAAGCCAAAAGCTGGAATGAGACTAAGTCTCTGAATGCAAGCTCTGAATAGTGCAAGCCATCCACTGAGCAGGACTAGCTTTACTGAACTGTTACTAGAGTGAGAAACAGACTTCTACTCTATGTTAATTGAGTTTTATTCAAAATAGCTATTGGCAACCCTAATACCTCAATTATTTTAAAATATGGCACTAATGAATAAATAGACAAACATATTAATGAAATAGAATGAAAAATCTAGACAAGTCCAAAATTTTTGAATAATTTACTATATATTTAATGTGGCATCTATAGCTAGAAGGGACAAGATGAGCTATTTGATAATCTTGGAAGAGCATGGTCACTTGATAAATTTGTATATCCACAACTCACACTGTACAGCAGCATAAATTTAAAATTGATCAAAGATTTAAAACTATAGGCCATAATAGTACCATGATTAAAAATTCAGAAACCATATGAAAAATTATAATAAAAAATAAATCTTCTGAATGGTGCAAAAAATATCATAAGCAAAGTCATTAGATGATGACAAACAGGTTAAAAAATTACTTGCTTCTCATGTCATAAACAAAGGGTTCATCTCACAAATTCATAAAGAGCTCATAAAAATTGATAAGAAAAAGACAAATACCCAAGAGCTAAAGAGCAAAAGAGTAGATAAGTTCCAGGAAAGAAAATATAAATGGTTTTTAAATTCAAGAGTTTCCCAACCTCATCCAAAGTAAGATAAACTAATAAAATACACTAATTTTTACCTAACAGATTTTTTAAAAATTCAAAACTGTAATAAAATCACTGTTGGAGAGACTAGGAAAGTAGAAAGTCTCATATAACACTGGCTAAAGGATTAAGGGGTCGAACTTAGCAATATTTATCAGCACTACAAATGCATAGGTCCTTTGACTCAATAATTCCACTTCTGGGTATACAGCCTACATATAAACTCACATATGTACAAAATAATTTATGTACAAGTTCACTCATTATAGCATTGTGTATAATAGCAAATGATAGGAAACAACTCAAATATCCTTCTAAGAGGACTAATTTTTTTTAATTATGCTATATCTACATAATGGGATATTATTTAAAAGAAAAAGAATGAGAAATCTTTTTACCTACTTCTATATCAAGACCTCTAATATCACATTTAAAAAGAAACAAAGCATAGAAAAGTACAATATATATAGTAGACTACTTGTGTGCTTGTTAATAGGGGGTGAGCAAAACTACACATACATGTAAATTAGTTTACATTTGCATAAAAGCAATTCTGGAAGGAAATACAAAAGCCAACCTCAGTGGTTCACTATGGTGGAGAGGTCACTGGGGACATGGGGTAGAGGAGACTCCATACTCCATACTGTTTTTGAACCATGTGACCATGTTATCTATTCAAAATAAAATTTGCCATAAAATGTTTTCACATCCATATCTATCTTTCAAAAGAAAAAAATTTCATGAAAGTTTCCTCTTTACGTTATCCTGGAATATATTTCTCAAATATCTTCTTTTGAAACGTATACCAGCAAGTAGCAATACTCTGTAGTAATTCTGAAACCTGGGCATTCTCATCTCTGGGACCTTTATTAATTTTTTTATAGCTAAGAAGCATCATTTATATCTTTCGTAAAGTTTTCCAAGATAATATTATTTTGATTTTGATACAGGAGAGCATAAATTATCCCTTTGTGTGTTAGATTAAATTGTAATCACTTTTAAATATGGACTTTTGGCCATGCGTATGAGTACGCCCACAGCCTGCCTTGCACTGGGGGTGGCCTTCCAGTCAGCCATGTGTCTATATTAGGCAACTCAATTTTCACAAGAGGATATCAGTCCTACTCCCAATTCAACTGTCTGTTAAAGCATATGGGTCCTTATTTAATTGGCAACATACACTAGCAGCACTCCAGGTAGTTGTCAGCAAATACAGACTTGAACTCATGCTGTCCAATACTGATCAAAATCTTGGCCAAACAGAAATAAAAATAAAACAACATTTAGGGAGGATGGCTTGAAGGATTGAGTGGACATTTGCTATTTTTGTAAATTAAACACCAGATACTTTTCCTATGTTGGGGAAATCCCAAACTGGAGGAGAGGCAGGGTCCTTCTTCCCCTTACAAACATCAAAGAGCACTTTCCAGAAACTAGAAGCATTCATGTAATCCAGGCTTGATCAATTAGATAATTTATTATCCTGCAACTTGGTATCATGAGAAAATGAAGCAAAATGCAGAAACAATCAAATTATTTGCTACAGTGGTGGCAACAGAAGGAAGAATCATCAGAACGGGGACAAGAATCTATCTATGGCCCTAACTGGTATGGCTCCCTTGGTTGGGCATCATCTGACAAAGCAAAAAGTCACTGGTTCAATTCCCGATCAGGACACATACCTGGTTTGTAAGTTTGGATCTCCAGATAGGGGGCACACAAGACCCTACTAATTGACAGTTCTCTCTCATGTTGATGCTACTCTCCCCCTCTTCCTCCCTCCCTCCTTCTCACTCTAAAAATAAATAAAAAGTTAAAAATAAAAAGAATCTACATAGGGAAAGGAGTACCAAGATATCCTTTGCAGATTAGGCCTATGTGATATCCTTCCAACGAATTATTTTTTTTCCTTCTAAATTAGATAAAGTTAATTTTCTCTTGTTTTCAACAAAGAATTCCAATATGATTTTTAAAAAATAGTTCTGGACTTCTAGTCAAGATGGAGGCATAAACATGCTTCACCTCCTTGCACAACTACAGATAAATTTGCAACTAGGCCTCAAAACAAATATCACCCAGAAACATCAGAAAATCAAGCTCTATGGAAGTCTGACAACCAAGGATTTGAAGAAGCCATATTCAACAAGATGGGTCAAAGGGGTGAAGGTGCAGAGATGGAATGGAGAGGCGCAGTGTGGGAGGCCACTCTGCATGGTGTGGGCCCAGCTCCCACTCAGAGATGCACAGGACTCACGCCCATGGATAGGTTCTCCCGTGAGGAACCAGGTCTGCAATGTACCTAAGCCACTGAGTCTTGCTTTTTGCTAAAACTCCCTCACCCTTATTTGAGGACATTTACTGCAAAGCAACTTCCTAAAAACCATGCTAAACCTTCCAAGGATGAGTATAACCGATTCAACTACTTTTGCCTTTTCATTTGCAAATATCCTTTTTCTGTGATATGATTAGCAGCATTGGCTCCTTTGTTTTCTGTAAAAGGCAACCACCTAAAGTGAGCCTGTGCATAGTTAATGAGGATCTTCTAGTAATGTGCCCAGTAAGAGAATAAAAGCTCATTGGAGCAAGGGCCAAGGCTTTGCTGCCCTTGAGAGAAAAGCCATTCTGTCACTTCTCCTCTACAAGACTCGGTAGTCTGTGTGAATGTCTCATTTCATCCATAGCAACTAGGACACCTCAGACCGGGGTCTGCATCAGCACAGTGTGGCACAAGAGGCAGCAGAATAGGTGGGCCCACATTCACATGTGGTCGGATAAAAATTGTGAGGGGTACCTCAGGAGAAAGGGATCCTGGTGCCAGGCCAAACCACATGGCTGAGGGTTCTAGCACCAAGAAGATAAATCTTCATAACTTCTGGCTGTAAAAACCAGTGGGGATGGGAATGGTGGGAGGAACTGCTGGATTTTCAGGAGACCCCCTCTTGAAGGGCATGCATGGTCTTAGAACTTATGCAGACCCACCACCTCTGGGATTCAGCACCAGAGCAACAGCTGGAAGAGGACCAGTCACATAGAGGGAGAAAGTAAAGTGACTGGAAACAAGACACATGCCAGGCAAACCTCCAGAAGCCAGGCAGCAGCACTGTCCTCTCTCTGAGTCCTCCCCAACACAGAGCCACAAAGCAATGAGGCAGGTAGCCCCACCCTGGTGATTACCTAACATTCTGCCCCACACAAGTTACAGGTGGTTTTTCTACAGTAGGCCATGTTACCAAGACAGGGAGTCAAAGCAGCTCTATGATATACAGAAATAAACACAGGAAGGCTATCAAACTGAGGGGACAAAAAAATAATCACCCAAATGAAAGAACAGGGAAAAATAAAACACAAAAAGAATTAAATGAAACAGAGATAACCAACAGAGTTCAAAACACGGGTTATCAAGATGCTCAAAGAATTCATTGAGTATGGCACCAACGTAAAAAACCCAGGCAGAAGTGAAAGTTACATTAAGTGAAATAAAGAAAAGTCTATAGAGAACCAACAGTAGAGTAGTTGAAGCTGAGATTTGAATCAACCATTTGGAACATAAGGAATAAAAAAGCATTCAATCAGAACAGCAAGAAGAAAGAAGTATCCAAAGAATGAGGATATAATAAGGAGCCTCTGGGACATATCCTAACACACCAACATCCAAATCATAGGGATGCCAGAAAGAGAAGAGGAAGAATAAGAAATTGAAAACTTATTTGAAAAAGTAATGTGGTGGGGTCCTGCATCGGCGGGGTCTCAGGGTCCCCGACGGAGGAACAGCTCAGGCGAGACACCAGATGTGATGCCGGAGGACAGCCAGGCTCTCTAGACCTGACTGACTCCCCAGGTAAAATCAATCTTTATTTTTATAGGGAAGGTTATACAACATTCAATGCATAGTGTAATTATTAAAACAGAAATGGTTACCACAGAAATAATATCTAAAAACACAGAAGGTTTTACAGATTAATCATATTAAACAAAAAAATAACCGAAAAGTACAGGAAGTCCCACAAACCAACCATATTCAACAAAGGTTATTTTGACCAAGAGGGTCATTAATCAGTTAGCCAACAAAGCTATACAGGCACAAACTTTCAGGTGCCAATTAGTAACTAGGAATCTATTAAAATTCTAGGAATTGGTTTAAATTAAAAGGGTGCAAGGGGTAATTTATAGGTATATAGAAATTAACTATTATCCACTAAAATTAAATTTATCTCAATCAGATAACTTGGGGGGGGCATGTTTTATGTTCATTTCCATGTACAAAGATTATTATTTTCAACTAAAACTCCTTGTTTCTATGCACTCCTGTCCAGGGTATGGGAGGGGTAGTGGCTCTAATAAATCTTAAGCTTTCAGGTGGTGACTCCCAGGAAACATCCTAGCAACAGCTTCCTTCAGCGTTCTGGCAGTTGGTCTGCCCATAGTTTAATTTTGTCCTTAACTTCCCAGGTGATGGAAACAGGCAACATTAGGGTTGCTAGGGGTCTCTATTCTGTGGTCAACAAATCACTTCAAGAAGAATCAGAGGCATTGTGCAGATTTTTTATCATAACACACAGGTATCTAAAAATCCCACCACCTATTGCTAGCAGGGACAGACATACAGGAAGAGATAGACAGGAGATCTGGCCATAGTCGCCTCTGCTGTGCAGATGTGTCTCATCCGACCTGACTGTGTCAAAGGTCAGCTGTTGGTCGGCTCCCGACAGTAATGAAGGAAAACTTCCCTAATTTGGGGAAGGAAATAGACATGCAAGTCCAGGAAGCACAGAAAGTACCAAATAAGTTTGACACAAAGAGAAGCACACTAAGACACATCATAATTAAAATGCCAAAAGTTAAAGATAAAGAGGGAATCTTAAAATGCAGCAAGAGAAAAGCAGAGAGTTACCTACAAAGGAGTTCCCATAAGATTGTCAGCTGATTTCTCATGAGAAACTTTGCAGGCTAGAAGGGACT
>PVIA01012156.1:0-39469 GCA_004024845.1 Tonatia bakeri | reverse complement strand
TAAAGTACTTACTCATCTTCTTTGGAAGCCTTTTACAAGTCAGGAAGCTCACAATGACAGGACCTCTGTGCTCTACTGTACTCCACTGTACTTGGTGTTGCATCCTCAGGTGGGTAGCTAGAACACTGAAAATGTCCAAGAGGACATTTGAGTACATTTCTCATTTTCCAACAGAAAAAAAATAGTGGTATTCTCAGTGCCTGCATGTCTGAGATATATAACAGTCTAGTATCATTGGATGTGGTTTCTGACCGGCTGAATGGCCAGAGCCAAGGACTGTCTTTCTTCATAGCGTACTTCAGGCTTTGTGGTAGGTCCACTTTGTTCAACGGTTTAATCAATTACTTGTACAATGGTAAAGAAAAAAAACTGTACACTTGTCAGAATTTCAAATGACCCAGGCCTTGAGAGAAAAGCTAATGTTCTTGGTGATGTGCTTACATTTCACATGAATGCAAAACCTTGTGTCAAGTAAGGTCTCACTTTACACCCCAGAATGACAACTGTGAGGAAACCTATGGTCTTACATTAAAACAATTAAAATGCAAGAGGACAGATACCATCCCACGGCATATGAAAGCTAGAATATAATGTACATAGGATTATAGACTAGTGTTTCTGATAAAATGTTCTCTGCTCAGAGGTCCAGGATGGGGGTAGGGCCAAGCCTAAAACAGGGAGACTGGGACACTTTGCTCCTGTCGGGTGGAGGCTCACTGATTTGCGTGACAGAGAAGTGATGTTTACTTTCCATTCTGAACTTGAATTATATATCTCTACGAGGTTAATATCTAAATGTATGTTCCCCACGGTCCCGATGTATTTTCAGTGCCTGCGTGTCCGGCGCCACTACAAGGGAGAGGCTGGCTTCTGGCTAGCTGGCTGTTCCCTGGCCACACTGTGCAGTACGCCAGCTCTCAGGTTCCTCTGAGTCTCCAAGCACATAGTTGCAAAACCAAACAAAAGGAAAACCAATATATTTTGCCTGCGGGGCATTACTATCACATAGGTTTCAGAATAAACCTGTCAGTGTTGGTGAGTTTTCCTAATTACCCTGCAGACCCTGACACACTGACAGTGGCTTCGCATCGTGCTGCCCGGCCTGACCTCTAAAAGTCGTCCAACTGCTAAACCAAACACGCTCCGGAGCGCCAAGGAAAATAACCCATTGGCCTATTTCCTGTGCTCCATCGGGGCACAACACGTACAAGAAGCCAAAAGTCCTCCACAGTGGGCTTGCAGTCTTAAGGAGATCATTATTTTCTATGCAGACAGTCAAATATTTTTTCCAGAACCAATTTTCTTGCTGACCACATTGAACATTGAGAAATCAGTGAGCGCCTTCTTGGGAAAAGCTGAACTGAAGGAGGAATTTGGCTTTGGAACACAGGAAGTGGGTTTTGGTGCTGAATCCGGCCAAGAGAGAACAGCGTTCTAGACGGCGCTGTTCAAGGTGGGTGAGCGACCTCTGAGACAGTGACTACTCCTCAGGATTATCGGAACCAGAGCAAGATTCCTCCATTACTCCTCACGCCGGGGCCAAGCTAGGATAGTACCGACGGACTCGCCTGCCTTTTCAAGGAAGAAGGGATCACGATGGGAAAGGCCCATCCAACACTTTGAAGAACCCTTCAGTACAAACATATTTCATCCATTAGGGTAATGTTTTCCTCAGGCTTGTCCAGGAATAAATCCCAACCTTCTCCCCTTAAGATCCCAAAGACACAGCTGATTTGTTTTCAGTTGGGGCAATGCAATGTTTAAATGGGAAACACATGTCCGCTTGGTCCGGGAAGGACAGCTAGGAAGCTCCTTGCTTACGAGCGGGCGCTCAGCAGTAATCTGCAGCCACAGAGAGACTGAACAGGCAACTAGCAATTAACTCCTAATAACAGCCCTTCCTGGGAAGGCAGTGAATTTTAAATCCATGTAGAACACTCATTACCTAATAGAAGGTTTAAAAGGCTCTTTATTTTGAAAAGGAGGAAGTTAAAAACCTCCCGTAGTTGTTTCTCCTCTCTTCGCTGGAACAGAAATAATCCGACCTGATTGCCCCATCCAAATGCTCACCACCCAGGATCGCCACCTGCCCTAGCTGGCGTTTCCACTTGGAGATTTCTTCCCAGCACTCCCGCTACCTTTGTGCCCTCTTCCAAATCCTGAATCCCAAGCAAAATAGGCTGAGACACCAGGCAAATGGGAAGAAAAGTAGGGTCTCCTGAGAGAATTCAAATTAAGAGACAACACAGAGAAGAAGCCACGTCGGAAGCGCCGTGCGGTGCGGGGGTTCAAGGCCGGCCCGCTGGGGCCAGGACGGGAGCGCGCAGGAGAGACCCCGGCCTCACCGGCGCTGCTGCCGCTGTTTCCAAGCCAAGCGTGTGCTCGTGGCCCGTGTGCTGCTGAGAGTGAGTCATTCTTGTAGATAAAATAAATAATAGCAACTCTCATCACATGGAGTCATACAAACTCTGTGACTGGGGTTTCTAAAAATAACAGACTCGGGGAGCAAAATAAGCCTTTAAATTGATAATATTGACATGTGATTTCTGTATATTGCTGTTAACTTTGTTAGAAGATCTAAATGTTACATTATTTAAACATTATCCAATTATGTGTTTTCCAGTATTGTCCAGTATTTGAATATTTGCTGTAGGCTACAGTTCTTTTCAGTACTACCAAAAGTAATATCTATTACTTGTTAATAGTAAACATTAATATATCCAATTAGGTTTTGTGGTATTCTCCAGTGTTTAAACATTTGCCATAGGCTCTCCTTTTAGTACTATCAAACTTAATATCTATTATGTTAATAAATTCATAATTGACAATAAATATATTTATTAAATACTTTTTAGACATCCATAATGAGTAAAGGGCAAAAAGAATGTTGAAAATACTTTAACATGACTTTGGGAATTCCCAAGATTTCCCAGGAATTCTGATTTCTTGTTTCTAATTCCCTAAGATGAATACCTGCTAGGAATTTGGAAGACTAGTCCTGGGTGAGCTTAATAGAAACATCATTCTAGGATGATTAATGGGGCCCTGGTGTTCAGCGTCCTAGCGAAGAATGGTGAGAATGTTTTGAACTTGGGAACGAGAAGAGCTAGGTATGAGCCTTCCCCCTAAGACTTGCCTTGCCCTGTAGGTGCTCCTGGGAGAGCCACTTGGCCGTGTGAGTATACTAATACTTTACTGGATTGTTGATCAAATCAAATACAGTTAGGAATTTCACTTTGTATCATTTAGATTTTCAAGAGTGGCATAAATGCAGGCTATTACCTCAAAGAACCTTTGCTAAATTTCACGTGTACATATATAAAGCTGTGGTGGAGGGCTTACTGGGACATGGGTGGCAAGAGCTTTGTGACCCGTTTCGAGTATTCTGCTCCTTGTGTAAAGAGTCTCCTCTGTCTGCAAGAGGAAAGGGTGCAGTGGACGACAATGGACTCGGAGGTCCTGCAGATTTCTGGGACTGCCTTCCCCCAGGCCAGAGATTCAGTGGCCTTTCCTTTTCAATCTTAAAACAATTCTACCAGCCTAACGGCAAACACAGAAAAAGGGATCAGCTGGAAATAGAAGAGCAAAGGTCAGAGGTGGCCCACAAATGCCTCGCCAACACTGAGCGCCCCTGGGCCACAGTGATCACCCGGTTTCCCCACCGTTCCCAAACTTCAGGGCTTCCAGCACCACATTACACTTCCTGCAACATCTGCATACCATTTGTACTCTCGTTTCCTTACTACTTTTCCTTAACTCAGTCCATTTCTTAACTTAGCCCTGTCCCAAACAATAATAAACATGAAATTATTGACTGATGTGCAGATTCTATTTCCCTGGAGCACATCTGCATAACCATTACACAGATCATAACACACTGGTACATAACCACGACGCTAAACAAATGCGCCATCTGAAGTCACCTCGACTCCTGCCAGACCACCCTGCGGGAAAGACTTCCAAAGATCATGTGCACTGAGTTTACCAACAAAGCCCAAAGGAAAGCCTTCGTGTCTTCACGGCATGAAGGGAACAGACTTGGGCAGTTGGACACATTGGGGACAACCCCCACACCACCCTTCAGCAATACCCCCAGCTTGGTTTAATGCTCTACTATCACCTTGATAATTTTTAATAATTTTTGGACAGAAGCCCCATGTTTTCATTTTGTACCAGGTGCTGCAAATTATACATCCTGTCCTGAAGGGGAAAAGGAGCATAATAGGGTTGGCATCTGGACAGGGCACTGTTGTCACCTTGAAGTTTGTTCTTCATTAACCACTTTATGCAGTGAGTTGTTAAGCAGTTATTATTAGCAAAACCACCACCCCAAAACTACGTAAGACATTCATGGAAGAGAAAAACATGTTAGACATTTATCTTTTGTTCAAGCGGGTAGCCAGGTTGGAGAGTTAAAATGACGTTCATTCATCCTTTCGGTGTTCCATCATTAAGAACTACCCCGTACAGTGTGGGTGATAATTATAACAGCAGTTTAGAGAAGAAAGGCATCTCTGAGGCAGGAACAACTGCAGAGAACATGAAGGGAAAAGATATGAGCCATGTAGTATCTTGTTTTAGAAACGTTTATGCTAAGTCTGTCCTGTCAAACCCCTTACAGGCTAGTCCCAACACCTCTCCCCAGCCTCTTCATTAATGTGTTTCCCTAAATACAAACCTGTTCCTAAAATTTACAAGATCCAGGTTAAGAGTATCAGTGGAGGCTCACATACAGTGTATTTAAATAGGTAAAAGTTATGAAGCAAGGTAACAAAGTGTCAAATAAGACATGTTATATAATCTTATGCTGACTATCCTATCTTTAGAACCACCTGCAAGGCTAGGTTCTAATTTCGCTTTCCTGGACCCCTGGGAATTCCACTCTTGCTCATGGTGGATTGGGGACGGCCAGCTCCACCGCTTCCCTTTCCATACCCAGCTCCAGCCAGTGTGTGAGGGGCCTCAGACACACCATGTGGTGCGTGGACTCCAGCTCACACATTCAAGCTCATTCACCACTCTCAACTTTGCGTAGGTGAAGCTCACAGCAGTAGCATGATCTAGCTTTGGAAGATGGATTTCAGGGCAAGAAATGTGTAGGACGTCAAGCATCATTTGGGGGCTGTTTGGGCAAGGCATTCTGGATCCTAGGAAACCAGACTGCGGTCTGCAAAGGGAAGGAGTGGCGGGGGATGTGGGCGAGGGGCTCTGGGTGAGCATGTCCTCCTCCTGCCTGTGGACCTCCAGTTTCATGGAAGGTGTGTAGTTGGAATAGGGCTGAAGCCTGGCCCTGTAACACCTAGGCCTTCAAGCAGGTACACCCCATGTTTACCACCTCCTCTGTCTCTCTTTCCTAGAAGGTGTTTTTAAGTCTCTGTCTTTCTGTACATCACTGTCTGACTTTTGTCCTCACCTAGAACACTCCCCCCTCCTCTGTTTAGCATCACATGACCTTGTTCAAATATCACCCCATCTTTGAAGATTTGCAAGCTCCCCTAGGCACAACTAGCTTGTTTCTGCTTTGCATTCCTGTGGCATTTTGTTTATGCCTCTGTGACAGCTGTTACTGCTTTGCATTGGGATCACTGTCTTCCTTCCCTGGCCTGGGAGCGCTCTGTGCATGCTTAGTTTCTTGTACCAACAGAGTGCCCGGTGACATGGGCACTCCCTCCTACAAACACGACTACTGAGGAATGAATGAATGAGATGCAGTCTCATGGCCCGTGCCATGCCACGTAAATGTTTATTCCCCTCAGAGCACTGCCGGTCTCCAAGAGTGGATGTCGGCATCTATGGGGCGCCATCCTGGTGAAAACTGGAAACACTCAGTCATCCAGATGTTCAGTGTCACGTGGCCGAAAACCCAGATGACTGACTGAATGTTTCAGCTTTCATTGGAATGATTGGCGTTGTGCGTATATGGCCTTGTGTTATCAGCCCTCGGACCCCCACCACAGTGGGCTCAAAAAGTGCTTCTTGCTGACCCAAATGCTCAGCGGAGCTGCTAATGGGACACAGCATCCTTCCTCATGCACTACTCCTGGGAAAGCTGACAAGCTCGGTGCCAAAGGTGACCTCAGTGCATCAGGCTTCATTGTCATTAGCAGCTAGCATTTATTAGGCACTCACATGTGCAAAGCACATTTTCAAATGAAAGACATCACGACGAACGTTAGCGGACGAGACTTTTCTTTCAAGCCATGGAATCAACTTGCCTGCTGCCTATGAAGCTATTTTTTTTCCACGAGAATTCTGCCTAAAGGAAGTTCAAAGCATGTACGACATTTCGATTATTAAAATCTCACTCATTTCATGGAAGTCTGTTTCCCTAATTTCCCACCCCCTGTTATGTCTTTGTCTTTGATCCCAAGCTCTATTTATTGAATGTGCATTTGTTCGTTATTTGAAATGTTGTGAGTTTTGTTTGTAACATTCTGCCTGTTAGCATGGTATAGCTGAGGGACACTGACAATCGGAAGCCCTGGTTCCACCTTCTCTCTGTCACTTGGTGAATTGAGAAAAAGCATGCAACCTCTCAGCAGCTCAGTTTCCTGATTTGCAATTAGCAACACCTCCCTTACAGAGTTGCTGGAAGAATGCAGGAGACACCCTTGGAAAACTACAGTAAGTAAAACCAGAGACTAGGGGTCATTATTGTTCATGTTGGTGCCAGGGACCAGCTCTCTTCACAAACAAGTGGAGATGGTACCCGAGCAATTGTCCTCTGGGTGTCCAGTTGTATCAGCAAAATGGTATGTTGATAAAGCTTAATAAATAGTAATGATTGTCATGGGTAGGGAACAGGGGTCAGCTTTTGAACACAGATGGGAAATTCAAGGCTTGAAATATTCCAGAGGTTTCCTAGGAGATGCCGGGACTTTTGATGCAAATTCGAAAACTCAGGGTGCTCCCTTTACTGCATCCTCCCCAGTGGCTGTCCTGCTATATGGGGTTATCAAGTGAGACCTCGTTTTCCATGTGCTGTTATGGGGCCCCAACAAGGGAAGAGCTGAGAGCACTGGGAAAGCAGCTCGGGCATGTGTCCACATGGTACTACCCAGCCTGGCCACAGGGGGGCGCTCTGCCATGGCTGTGGGCCAGGTATTGCCATCCCCAGCGTGGGCGGGGTGCTGTGATAAAAGGCCAACAAGTACAGAACTGTCCCCTTTCCTTAAAGCAGTGACATAGGCAAATGTGCCCTGGTGGCTTTGTCTAACACATATTGGATCAGCCATGTCCCTCAGCGTTTAGGGAAATTTGAGAACCTGGATATTTTAGAGGCCCTGCGTTGAGGGAGAAAATAAGCACCTACAGAGAACTGACAGATACTCCCAGATAAGGTGCCCCTCAGACTGGAACCAGGCCCGGGAAGCCCAGATGGCTGAAAGAAGCAGATGTTTGGGCTGCACAACAATACCACACGGTGGCTCCGGAGAGAACTGCAGGAGCGACAACGCATTCAAACCCGTCCCCCCACACCGGGCGGTGCCTTTGCTCCACTGCAGCCGAAGTTTCACAGAAGCGGGTGGCGCGAAAACTGAAAATGTGCTGAATAGCAGAAATGGCTTCTTCAATATTTCAAAGAAATACGCTGAGCAATTATATTTTATGGAGCCTTCTCTGACGGTCCTCGGGTGAGCAGCAGCTGCCCACACCAGGTGTGGGTGGGAACGGTCCACATGTCTTTCTCGCCTGGGTGGCAGAGAATCTGCTGAGGACAGGGCTGTGGCCTTCATCCCTGGCCAGCAGGCTGGTGCAGTGGAGAGAGCCCCTGGGAGGCACCAGCCTGTTTCGGGGTTAACTGTGTGACCTTAGGGAAATTATGTGCAGTGGCCCCCATATTCAGGGGGTACGTTCCAAGACCCCCAGTGGATGCCTGAAGCCACAGACAGCACCAAACTCTATAGATACTGTGTTTTTTCCCACACATACAGACCTTTCCCTTTATGTATTAGGCACTGTAAGAGATCAACAACAATAGTAAGAACAATTATAACGAAATACTCTAATAAAAGTTATATGACTGTAGCCTCTCTTCCTCTCTCTCTCAAAACATCCAGTATTTTCCATTTAATGTTTCCAGACCACAGCTGCCCTCAGGTAACTGAAACTTAACAGAGCAAAACCACGGATAAGGGGGACTACTGTTCTTATAGACTCAATTTCCTAATCAGAAAAGTGGGGATCAAAATAACTACTTCGAAGACTCATGGCCAGGAGGATAAGTTCACGGGCGAACAGAGCCTAGTGCACAGCAGATACTTAGTGTTTGCTGGGTGTCTGCATCTGCAAACATCTGCTTCTATTTCTCATTTTGAAACCTATTACTGCAGTATTTTTCTCACAAACTGCATTAAAAAGGAAGTATTAAAATAAAATTCTCCCTTTATACACCCTTTGGTCCTTCTCTCCTGTCTCCCTGTCAGGAAGGTACTCCCTGTACTATGTTTCCACTGCTGTCCCAGCCTGTCTCTTTGACCTCTGATTTTGCCACATGTGACAATATGCTCCTAGATTCACAACCTAGAAATATTTTCTTAACCTGCAGCTTCACCAAGAAGGTCCTCTGGGATCCAATCTGTACCCTCTGGCATCTCCATTTCAGAGCAGTCATGGCTGTCTGCCCCTAGCCAGAATGGAACCCCACTGCCAGAGCTCTGCCAGCCACTGAGGGGTCAAGCGAAGTGGGTGCTCAGGCTTGGAGGACCCACCGGGCCTTTCCACAGCTCTGCTGCCATAAATGTGCGTGGGCAGGGCAGTGCCAGAGTCTGGGCAGTGAGTGCAGATTCCGGCGTGGTCAGAGGGAGGGGTAAACACACACAGTGCGCACACAACCCATACACACACTCGGATGAGTGCCTAGTGGCTGGATTAGGAGGCGGGTCAGACCCCATGGGAATGGTTTGAAAATTAAGCAAGAAAGCAGTTTTTAGTTACTTTAGAGAAGAGAGTTATACAGTAACAATACCTTATGTATGTACTTATGTAATATATTTCTATATTAATAATAGCATCTAATTAAAATAGCCCCCTGGAGGATCAGTGTTTGATACCTTTTAAACTTAGTTTTTGTTGCCACCTGAGTTTAAAAATCTGTTAAAAAGAGTTTATTATTCTGAGCAGTCACGTCCCTCACTCTCGAGTTACAGCAACTTACTCAAGCTCGGGCTGTGTCTTCTCGCAGAGGCCAGTTTTATTTTAAAGACCGCTGGCTCTATTTCCCACACAGAGGTAGGGAAGAAAGGGCGCTGGGTGAAAACGGGACGCCCAGCGATCCCCCTGACTGCGCCGGGTCAGCACTACTTTTGAGCTGGAGGAAATCACCCAGCTCCCCTGCTGCACAGACTCTCAGCCGTGAAGGTTCTAGAATACGGTGTGACCTGCATGCTCTGTGCCTCTGTCCATGGGCTCTCCTGTCTGTAGGGCTTTCTTCACGTCGCTTTCTATTGGAACATTTGACTCCATATGCTGCTTACTCAAAAAAGCCTTTTGCCAAGTTCACCCTTCTTTCGGTGGTGTTTGTATTGTGTCTTCATCATTAACTACCTGTTCATATAATTCTTAGTAATTAAACAACTATTAATGGCTTATTATCAATTCTGCTGGACTGTAAGCTCCTTTAGAGCACAGATCACGTCTTCGGTATCTTCCTGGAAGTGAACAATGAATTCCATCCTTGTAAGCACCTGCTAGGGTTTTGTTTTGTTTTGTTTTGTTTTAGTTTTTTAAAATTGATTCCAGAGAGAGGGCAAGGGAAGAAGAAAGACAAGGACAGAAACATTGGCATGAGAGAGAAACATTGACCCGTTGCCTTCTGCACGCACTCCAACTGGAGACCCAACCCACAACCTGTTCTGTTTTTAATGCTCCATAAGTGTTTGTTGGCTGAAAACATGCACAGAAGAATGGCTGAGGGCTCTCTATGAGCAAGGCACCGTAATGAATGCTGCGTGAACAATAAAAAAGAAGTATATGCTCGATAAAACTAGATTAGTTCACGTGTTCCTACTTCAAAGTATTTCCCTGCTTCACTGGAAATTGCTGGCAGAGTCAAAGCAAATGGAGCTTGACATCTCAGCTAAGTACCGCAAGCAGCTGCGGGGTGATGGACCGAGAACTCAACGGGGATCAGAGGCTCTGATTTCCAGCACGGCTCCAACGCTGGCTTTAGGACTTCAGCCACCCTGAAACTTCTCCGAACATCAGCACCCTTGTCTGTAAAATGAGGTATTTAGATTATGTGGTCTTTCAGGTCCCTTCCAATGTTAACACTTCATGATTCCAAAATGCTCTGAAATCACCAGAGTTGCCGTCCGACTCCCAATCGAGGGGTGGGGAGGAGAACCGCGTGTGAGTTTCTGGATGGCTAGAACCCTTAACTGGACAATATAATGGTTCACCAGTGAGAATAACAAATTACGATTCTTTTTTTCCGTTGTCTAAGGCCAGATGATTGGTTCTGCAAATTATGCACTGTTCTCAGCTCAAAGTCCCAACAAGTTTTATGCCCAGCTGTGGTTCAGAGGGCAGCAATAAACACATATTTTCTTCACTTTAAATGGAAACTATGTGCCCAGCGCTGATGTAGAGGGCATGAGGAAATGCACTTCTTCTTCAATCTAGATGAAAACTATGACATATTTCAGCTTAAGCTTCCACCAATGTGCAGGGAATCACTTCTGGAACCATGAGAAACAGAAGAAAAAAAATAATAACTCTGCACAACTTCAAGCAAATTGGAATTGATATTTGTTGCAGAGCCTGGAGACTCGCCTCTTGGCAGAAGTCGATTTTTTCCCAGTTGGTCTCAAAAACCTAATGATATAACACAACAGCTGGCCTTGTAATTCCTAATAGTCTGCATTTGCCCCTGATGTTTGAGTGACCATGACAGGACTCCAGCAGGGATCTCACCAAGCCTCAGAGGACAGCCTTGTTCCTTTTTAAAAGTCGCACATTGTCTTATGCACACATGCCCATGACCAAGGAGCTGGGATCAACAGGGACGATACGCGGAGCAAATGAAAGGAAGGTTTTGTCACTCGGAGCAAACACTAATGTCTCAGAATCCAACCTCTTCATCCATGACCGAGTGTGCGTTTTTTCCCACTGCCGCAAAAGAAGGAGCTGGGATCGTGGAAACACCATGGTCTTTGAAGGCGGGTGGCTCTCGGCTTCACCTAGCTTCTCAAATTCACTAGCCAAGCGACCATACAGAAATTACTTCATCTCTGTCTGTTTACTCATCTGTAAGATGGGAATATATTTCTGTCACGCGATGTCATCACATGGGTGTATTGGTGGGTAGAGCACATAGGTGGTACACACGTTCCCAGTGCGACTGTCCAAGTTCCGTGCTGTGTGATGGCAGTGAGGGTTGCCATCTCCAGCGATTCAAAGGTGTCGTTTTAGAGTGGAGGATAGAATTCAGTCGTGGGTACAGAAAAGCTAAGCAGCATCATTAAGAGACTGTCACCTGTAGGCAGAGGGTCGTGGTCCATTGCATCTTGGGAAGGAAACTTCGCAGGGTTGGCTTTGTAGGTGTGCTTCCTGTGCAGTTGCAGGGGGCCCCATGCTTGGTTTAATGCTTGCTGTGGGCACCCTGAAATTCTTATTCATGTTTTTAATGAGGGGCCCAACATTTTCATGTTGCACTGGTGCCTGCAAATTATGCAGTCAGTGCTGAACTTAGGGAGGAAACTCGGTGCTGTATGCATGCTTACTCAGATCCGTGGAAAAGGATGTGGAGGTAAGACTCCGCCTTGGAATAGGTATTAGCATTTGTGCTTTTGGTTTCAAAGGACAAAGCTCATTCTGAGTGGTTTTATAGAGACTAAATGCGATAGGTTCCACATTTACATATGTAAATATACCAAAGATTGGAAGATAAATCAAAGAATGGCAAGAGCATTCACACAATAAATTTGATGAAAAATGAAATAAAAGCTCTCAAACCAAAAGCATTTCTCACCTAGGCTTCCTGGGGTTGAATCCCAGCGCCGCTCACTCACTGTGAACTTTGGGGAGGTTGCTAAATGCGACCATGCCTCAGATAACCACTTACAAAGTGGCACAGCAGCACTCTCATTGGGTTGCCACGAGGAGTCAGTAACTTGCTCCACGTCAAGCGCTAAGAACACTGATTAGAACTGTTCGCTGATCATTACCTACTATCACCATCTAAAAAGTGGGGCTTAGCAAAGCCCCACTTTCATTTGACAGGAACATCTACCCGCAACGTCAAGGGATCTGACTAAATTTCAGTCCAAAATAATAAAGATAACTTTGAATTTTTTGACACTTTTTTTAATAGATGAAGGGAAGTACCAACAGTTAGCTTAAGAACTGGGAGTAAACTTTGAGGATCAGTCACTCGTCTGTACATGTATGCATCCATTCATTTATTCATTTAACAGTCACTCACTGAGTACTTGTCCCATGTCAGGTTCTGTGCTAGGTGCTAAGAAATTGGTGAAGCTGTCACTTTCCTCCAATAACTCATCATGTAATAGCATATAAATAAAATCTATGAGAGGGATAAATACCAGGTATAATGGAGTCAACATAAAGAGCCCCTAAGTCATTCTTGAGACATAGGGGATCAGAAAGGGCTTTAACGGCAAAAGAAGACCTAAGATGAAATCTAAAAGGTCCTGAGGAGTTAACCACGTGAAAAAGGAAGGACAACATGAAAGAAGTCCTGAAATTGTTCATAAAAACTGCACAGGGTTCAATAAAGCTGGAACACAGAGTGTGCGGTAGATCAGAGAGGGGCTGAACTGTCGACTTTGCAAGTACCATGCAGGAGGTTGGACTCATCCTGAGGGCGTGTTGGGTCATTGCAATTGTTAGCTGTTAAGGGACCTGAGTCAGTCCTGGTTTAGGAAATCTGCTCTGACTACAGTATGAGTGCCTGGAAGGGGGAAATTGTTGTAGGCAGGAAGATGAAGGGCTGTATCATAATCCAAGGGAATAACTTTAATGCGTGGACAAAGTCAACAGATACCACAGAGGAAGAATCATAGGGCGTTGAGTAAGGGAGAGCTGGAAGAGATCAGAATGAACGCTCACCAGGCTTTGAGCCTCGACAGCGGTCTGCTTGCTGATGAATCAGAGACAGCAGTGCTCAAGAGGAGGAGTGGGGCTGGGAAGGGCGAGGCTTGGAGACTGAGGGTTAGATGGGACTTGATGAGTTTCAGGTGTCTTTGGAACATAGCATGGAAATGTTCAATGGGCAGTTAGTAAATGACTAAAGATTTGGGTAAGAGATCTTGGTTTGGGAAACTTTTTGAGAATCATTAGCACGGACATGAGAAGTGAAGCTGTAAAAGAAAGGAAACATGTTCAGAGTGATAAATTACAAGACCCAGAAGAAAAAACATAGGAAGTAACTTCCTTAACATGCGTCTTGACAATGACTCTCTGCATTTGACAACAAAAGCAAAGGCAACAGAAGTGAAATAAACAAGAGGGACTACTCAAACTTAAACATTTCTGAACAGCAAAGGAAACCATCGACAATATGAAAAGGCAACCTATGAAAGCAAACATGTGCAAACCACGTATTTGATAAGGGGTTAACATCCAAAATACACATGGAACTCGTACAACTCAATAGCAAAAACCCAAATACCCCAACTTAAACGTGGGCGAAGAGCCCGAGTAGGTGTTTTCCTAGAGGAGACATCCAGAGGCCAACAAGTCCTGGCGATGCACTCCACATCGCTAGTCATCAGGGAGACGCAAAGCAAACCGCAACGAGGTGTCACTTCACACGTGGTGAGAAGACAAAGACAACAAGTGCCACAGAGAACGTGGAGGAAAGGAGCTCTGGAAATAAAAATTGGTGCAGCCACTGTGGAAAACAGTATGGAGGTTCCTCAGGAAATTAAAAATAGAGCTGCCACATGACCCAGCCATCCGCTTCAGGGTGCAAATCCAAGGGAAACACAATCACCCTCTGGGAGGTGTCTGTCGTCCCATTTTGTTGCAGTATTACTCGTAATAGCCAGGCATGGAAGCAACATAAATGTCCAACAACAGGTGAAAGAATTAAAAAATGTGGTATATAAATATATAATGGAATATTATCCAGCCTTAAAGAAGAAAAACCCCTGTCATTTGTGACAGCATGGATGAATCTGGAGGGCACTGTGCCAAGTAAAATAAGCCAGAGAAAAACAAGTACTGCATGACACCACGTTTGCGGAATCTAAAAAAAAAGTCAGAAACAGTGGAGTGGTTATTGCCAGGGGCTTGGTGGTGGGGAAATAACCTCTGATAAGAAGGTAAAAACATTCAGTTATAAAATTAATAAGGAGTGAAAATTTAATGTATGACATGGTGACTGTAGTAGATGATGCTGTGGTTCTATAATGAAAATTTGCTAAGAGAGTAGAACTGGTGTTTTCACCAAAAACAAGTAAATATACAAGGTGATGAACATATGAAGAGATTTGGTCATGAGAACCCTTTCATAATACATATGTATATAAAATCATCAGGTTGTACACTTTATAGCTTACAATTTTATCGGTCAAGTATACAGCAATGAAGCTGAAAGAGAAAAGCTATTTCCACAAGGAGCCGAACTACCTCCTACATTTAACTTCCTATTTGTAATAATAAAAAAGTAACTTCATGATGGAAAGCGCTGATTTTTACCACCTCAACCAAGGGCTCAGATTCGGCATTACCGATAGCAAGACACCTGGATTTTATGTGCGGCCTCATGTAACGTGATGTGTTGGGCGCAGCATTCCCTAAAAAAATGTTCTTCCTGAACATGTTCAACCTGAAGCTAATTATTTCTGTGAACCCAACTTCCGTTTATAGGAATACAAGAAATAAAAGAAGCAAGACAATTATCATCCACACGGAAGGGCTCAGGCAGGCAAATTCAGACTGTAGTTTTACAAGACAACTAGCCCAATCTCTTTAAAATTCAGTATTATTTCAAAGAAAGCGGGTATGGGGATTGTTCTCAATTAATGGAGACTAAAAAAGACATAAAACCAGTTGGAGTTTTGTTCTTTAGAAAAAAAACAGCAGATTAAGATATTTGACAATGTGAGAATATTTAAATAGGGACTGGCATGAAGTTATATTAAAATTTATGGTTAATCTATGTAGGGAAATAATAGCATTACGTTTACAAAGGAAAACGTCCTTATTTTTAAGAGACGTAGGGATGTCTTCATTTTTAGGAATGTCACAATGTCTGCTTCTTACTTCGAAATGGCAAAATGTTCACAGCTATTCTAGCTAGATGTTTCATTCATGAAATGTATTATATTATTCTTTCAACCTATTTGGCACATTTAAAATTTTTCATAGCCCACTATTTGGTATGGGAGATAACATACTCTACTTAACAGTTTATTGTCTAGAAAATTGTCCTAAGAAATTAGTAATAAATAGTAACAAAAATTTCATCAAAATGCTCCTGGTGAAATAACATCAGTGTACAATTATAAATACAGGTAAATAATCTCTGTATTCTCAGATGCAAAAAATTAATTTTAACAAGCTATTTTGGCTGGTTGATTCATTAATTTATGTAAAACAACAAAGGGCAAAAAATAGCCAGTTTGTGTTTTAAAAAGGAAGGAAATACTTGTGGCTCTAAATATGAGATCAGAAAGTTATTTTGAAGCTACAAAGGCGTGGAGCATGGGTGGGCTCACTGACAGAACAAATCAGACAGCTCACAAAGCGGCATGCACACAAGTAATTTTGGTACTTGATAACATGGGGAAGGAGAAACTATTTAATACATGGAACTTGGACAGCTATAATTCATACAAGAGGAAAAATAAAATTACAGTGGAACCTTGGTCCTCAAACTGAATTCATTTCAGAAGGCATCCAAGAAGCGATTTGTTTGAAAACTGAGTCATACTCATGCCTAGACAGTCTCCCCTTTGTTGGTCACCAGAGAGATGCATGACTGTCACACAGGTATCAGCATGAAAGGGTTGTCAGGGTGACAACTGAAGTTTTGTTCAACAACTGAGATGCTTTTTCCATGAACAACTTGGTCAGGAACCGAATTGCTAGAGGTGGGAGATTTGTGAGAACCGAGATTTGACAGAATAGCCCTACATCACACCATACACAAGGTCAAATGATGACCTTTCCACAAGGAAAGCAGAGGATGAAAGTTAAGAGTAACAGATATATGAGTAGGGGCTGAGAAGTATATTTATTTCATGGAAAGAGGACAATGAATAGGGCTTTCCTATTTTTCTAAACTAGTTCACAGTAATGTAACACTTTATACTTTACAAGAGGCTTTGACTATTTTTCAACCAGCTTTGTGCCAGTAGGTGGTTGTGTAGATTATTAGGAAAGGCTTTGATCGACAGAAGTTAGTAGGTCACTTAGAAATCTGACCACTCAACTACTGATTCTTGAAAATCTCTATGCCTATAAAATAAAAATATTATTCAATCAGGGGTAGGATGGTGTTTTTAAAAAGGAAACATAAGAAAAAAAAACTTAGAAAAAATATAGGAACTATCTGGGAATGGAAAGGTCTTTTAAAAAATGAAGGCAACAGAATGTCCCTGCCAATGGGAACAGGAACGTCCAGGCGCTGCTCAAATTTGGGTGACTCGGAGTTAGAGATGGTGTAGGTGTTTGCAAGGTGGCAAGGCCATCAGTGCCCAAGATAATCAATTCCCCTTTAAAAATCTTATAAGGGCACACCCTCCCCACCCCCTCTTCCATACACCCAGCAAAGAGCAGCGCCAGACATTTTATCCTGCAAAGATTTATTCCCAATTTAAATCTTGGAAACTGCACACAGGCATAATTATTTTGGTCAATCAGGAGAAAGCTTACTGTGTTTCAAAACAAGTCATGCAAGGAAAGACTTAAGGAATTCCATTTTAGCCTGGAGATGTGAAATTGAAGCTCCCACTAAAGGATGCTTGGAGGCAATGTTTAGAGAAAGTCATGGCTTTGGCTAGACTCCTTCTGAGTGACTTATTCTGATGTCAGGTATGTGGTAAGGTTTGCAAGAATCTCATGCTTGGCACAACCTGGGTTCCCATGGTCTCAAATAACCATCTGGTCAGACACAGATTTTATTTTCCCTGCACGTTTAGATTTCCTTCCACTATTGGCTTGGTCACCATTATTCAACTTACACGTTTAAAATGAGCATTTATCTGTTGGTAAGCAAAGAAGACCACAGAGAACACTTTTTTTCTTTGTTTTCAAGTTTTTGGTCAGAATATTTAGAACTAGGTGAATTCCAAGAGAAACAAAGATCTAAGCTAATGACTGTAGTTGCTGCTACAGGATTCAAATCCTTGTGTGTCATCTCGGACTGTAATTTTGAAATTAGTGATCACATGGTGTCAAATAATGTGCAAGCTTCTGCCAAGCAAAGCAAAACTCAGGGATAATGTAACAGTGGGGAGTGTTGCCAATCAAATGAATGAGCTCTGAGCAATAAGGGATGCGTTTTAAGCAGGAAAAGTCACAGCTGGTAGAATTTCAAGAACACTGGTGAACTGATAAACTGTCAAGTGTCTGCGCCAGTCAGCCCGGCTTGGTCTTCGAGACGAAGTTCAGTGTGGCTGCAACGCCTGACGCAGCCTGAGGTCGGGTTGCAGAACCGAGTCAAATGCACCACCTGCACTGCTCTGGGGAGAGTGCCGGGACTATCTCCAAGCTGGGGTGCAAGGCGACGCGAGCCTCAGGGAGTGAACGAACGGAGCCGAGCTGAAGAAGAGCGAGGTGGCCATAGCAGAAGTTCCTTCTCTCGAGTGCATGGGAAAGCAGACTTCCTTGTATCCTGTTCCCCACCAAAGAACCTGAGTTACAGAAACCACCCAGAGAGTACGTTAGATGGAGATTTAGGTCAACATCTGATCTTTAAGGGCACTGCTGAGTTTTAGGAAAGAAATAGGGCTTTCCAAGGAGGCCCTGCATCTGAGAGGTTCAAACACTAGGGTCCTCGACACCACAGAGATGTTGGTGGTTAATGCAGAGGGTACAGAAAAACAGGAGTGATTTGAAGGATTGGGCGCAGGGCAGAGGAAATGGTGAGAGATTCAACTCTGCACGGTTACAGCATAATTCAGGAGGGATGTGGGTAATGACGCACGAATGTTTTAAAGTTCCCCACGTCTGTGAAGGAAAACGATTTCGAGCTTTGAGAGCAATAAATTCAAGCTAATTATTAGGATAAACTTTCTGACAGTGTTATTTGTTTTCTTTGGGAGATAAACTGCTCCTAGTCTGGAGAAATGGGAAAGGTTAAGCCAAATACCAGCTGAGAGAAACACATTTTATAATGGGATAGGGGTGTGGAGTCTGACACACCATCAATGGCAGGCGTGTGACTACGACACCCATGTTTCCTTTGGGGCTGGTTTTCACATGACCCCCCGGCACGGTCGGGTTTGGGAGAAAGTCGGGTATGCTGTACAGTGTCCTCTCTGAGTGAGGCCACAGCTGTCCAGAGGGAGGAGCAGGTTCTTCTGACTCATCGTGGGAGGCTCCCCGGGGGCAAGAGCTAGGAATGAACGTGGGTGAGCATGGAAGGAACCCACGAGGCAAGAACAGCTTCTTTGCAGGCCCAAGTTTGTGGTTGCTTGTGTTTTGGGGTGACTTTTTGGTGGCCACTTCCACCTGGCACCTGGACCTCCAAACTTCATGGGAATATCGCATGTTTCTTGTTAGTGCCTTATTTTTAGATCTGCTTATCAGGTGGTACTGTTAAGTAGCAACAGGCAGATTGCTGAGTATTTCTTGGATTTATTTGTCCCTAGTAGTAGTCACAAGTCCAAGTCTTCAGCTTTTGTATCCACTGTTATATTTGTAACATCTTTGACTTTTTCTTGATTCCTTGTGTTTAAGAATCTTGTGTTACCATTATTGCCTTATTTAGTGTGATATTTTTCTTACCTTCTTTTGGGATCTTCCTTTAAGAGACAGACCTTTAATTCCTTTTCCGTGTTGTCCAAGCCCAACTATTCAGGATCCCTGTAACAGTCTCGTGTGTTTCCTCCTAAGGTTCCTTTTATGCATGTACATCAGGTAAAAAAATAGCCTTGGTGCAACAATGCCCAGGGTGCAGACTAGCCATTTAAAGAGTGACAAGTGCTTCAGGGAAGTAGGGAAATGGGAGATATGTAGTCTTCTTATACTGTGATGTGGATAAAACGACACACCAGGAATATAAAACCAAGTTTCAAATAGACCATGTCTGTTTAAACCAACAAATACTTCTTGTTTGATTACACACAGGGTGGGGGCAAAAGCAGGTTTACAGTTCTTAGTGTGGCAAACAATGCAACAATAAACAAACAAACAAACAAATAATAAACTCTGTGTTTTGCATACTCACAACTGTAAATCTACTTTTGCCCCACCCTGTATACAAGGCCCTGGATGAGAAAATTCAGAATGTGTAAAGAGGAATGAAATACAAATCTGGACATTAAAGAAATTCACATTTCATGGAGGGGGACTGGACATACGACATCTTCGATGTAAACTGGGGAGTGATGTGATTCTCTTGTGTCTTACACTCAGATAAAGGAGTGACGAGGGAACAAACAACAGGTCACCCTTTCAAGGTCGCCTTGGAGTCCCTGGCTTACATGGGTGCAGCCCTCACCCACCAGAGCATGATTCTGTAGCTTTCAGTGAAATAGGACCTTCTTTATTGTCCCTTACTACTTTGTTACTCTTCTGATTTTACCATCACATTAATGAGAAGGCTTTATAAACAACCATTTGCATTTTATTTTTCCTAGTTTTTGTTAGTTTCAGCCTGACATTAACCACAGACCCCTGGAAATAGGTATTCTGTCACCACTTCCGTCCTAGTATATCCCAAACAAGATGTACCTTCTTCCCTGGTGGCGCCCACTCTTCTAGCCTTCGCGGAATCTTTCAAATGTCTGTCACCCAGGATTTACATCCTGTCACTATCTCTGAGTCTGTGTCTGGGCACCAACACCTGTCAATCACTCTATCCAACACATTGGCATCCCTATTCGTGCCATCAGCTTTCCCTCTGGACACCGCGATTGCCTTCTCTTCGCTCACCCATCACTCGTGCACCACACAGCAGCCGGAGCGTCTTTTGAAAATACCACTAATATCAGGGCATTGCCTAATGTCCAGGGCCTTATCATATTTAGAATAATTTATTCATTCAACTTATAAGGGCCCAGCGACACAGCCCCCGCCCCCCCCCCGCTCTGCCTCGAACTCCGTTTCCTGTTACTCCTTGCTGCGCACATTAGATCTGCAGTGGCTTTCTTTCTGCTCCACCGCCACACCAAACAGTCCCTGCATGGCCGTTCACATGGCCTGGAGCACTTGTCCAGACCCTCAGTTGGCTGATGGCGTCTGCCATTCAGGTCTCAGCAGAGATATTGTCATCTGCTCAGAGCAGGTGCCCCGATCGTCGTCCTCCCCTCTGGTCTTTATTGTTTTCAATGACATAGCCCTTCATAGCTTTCATCACATCTGATACATTCTTTGTTTACATAAGCTCCAGGAGAGTCGGGACTTGTCTCTCACGTTCAGCACTGCGCCCTGAGGGCCGCCTACAGTACCTGGAAGAATCATCTCCCCGGAGCCAAGCCCCACACTATATACACTCGGCACACCGACACGAGCATGGCAAGATGTCTTTACCAGAAACATATCCATTCCCCGGGGGCAGGGCTGCCTGATCCCTGAGCTGATGATCCCACTGTGCCTTTAGGCTGCTTCGATCTGACCCACTGTCCCTTCACACTTACATCTCCCCGCTCCGGAAACACAACACTACACGTGTGTCTTGTTAGACTTGGTCAGGGAGTGGCTGTCTCTCCACTTAGCTCCATGGAGCACTGCTGCCATTGTCTTGCACTACTTTTACATTTCACCTTTTGTGCTTAATTACAAAGCTTCTGATTATTGCTCTGCGTGTTTCAGTCTCATCTTAACTAGACAAGCAACGCTCTGCATTCTATTTATCTCGCTTCACCATGTTGCTCAATGTGGAACAAGTGCGCCTGACACACTCTTTTCGGGTTGATTTTCAACATTATCTTTCATAATGATTACGGTCACTAAAGATGACCACTGGGAAAAAGGGAAATTTTGTTTCTTAATCTATTGTTTTCTTCCAGAAAATAAAAAAAAAAAAAAGAAAAGAACGGTGGCTTGAGGAAAGCCACCACTCACGGCATTCACCAAAGAGAGCCGTGGCTGAGTCTGGAGGACGGGGCCCAGGCCTGTCTTCACTCCCCAGCAGCAAATAGGGTGAGAAGGCTAACAATGAAATTTTTTAAATAATCCCTTGAAATGAAAATACATCTCAAATTAACTTGTGCTTCATATATTTCTTTAGAGTAAGGATGGCTGAAATTTAATCCGCTATCATTTCCAATACACCCTGAATGGCATAAATCCTAACCAGATTTTAATTCATTTCTTTGAGGAAACTTTCTTCTTTATGTCTCATTTCCTGAGCCCTCCCCTGCAGTCCAGTTTGGAGCTATCCTGAGCACCGTTTTCAAAATTGACTTAATTGCAAATGTTGAAGTTTCCACATAAACTGTGGAAACTTATTACCCAAGACAATGTGTTCTTGCTCATAAAAGAGAAGATATATTAAATACAATTCATCTGATATGCTCAAATATATACTCAATGTATTACCTAATATGTTCAAAATATAATAATTAATAAATCAATAGTAATGGCCATTTATTGAGGAAGCATTATATGTTAGGGGCAGGATTAGAAACTTTGTAGGCTGACTCCTTTCCTACTGTTCATGATTCTATGGGGCAGTTCCTGTCCCTATTCTGTACATTAAAAAAGTGAGGCTTAGAGTTTTTAAGAAACCCATCAAAGTAAGTGAAAAGGTAGAATTCCATAGGGTTCTTCATGACTCCAATGTCTCCGGCCTGCGTGTCTTTGCTGTATGAAAATGCGTTGAGGCTGATGGGAAGTACCCAAAAGCTACTTGCATGGGTACTTTGGAATCTTCCAGCATGTCTGGGGAAATGGGTGGGGTGATCTAATATGTTCTTTGCAGGGAAGTGAGGAAACTTTCAGAAGAAAATGCATCCTCAGAGAAGAAGGATCCAGCTGTAATAAATTGGATCAAATGATAAAAAGTTACTTCTTGTAAAGGAAGAAAAATTCTAAATAGAGTGTGGTATCCATCCATAGAAATTATCTGCCAAGCTGTTCTCCACTGAACTTTAGACCAAAAACTAAGCACAGCATAAAAACTGAAAGAGCTATTTACTGGAATTTTTATAGAGCTTTGCAGCACAAGAAAAAGCAGCTTTAGGATCAAACAGAGGAAAACACAAGAAAAGCAACACCCTTGCTTTGCCACAGAGCATCAGAAAACTTTGAAAATTGTGAGAACTTGGGGATTTAAAAAAAAAAAGTTTCAAAGACCACGGGAACACTGGTGGCACCTGAAGAAGCTGCAGTGTGATGGTCAATTGCGTGTGACGCCCAAGCAGCTGGTGAGCAGGTTCCTGACCGCGTGGGTGGCGGTGTTCAGAAGAGATGAGCATTTACACGGGAGAACATGGAAGGGCAGGTGGTCCTCCCCGGTGGTGGACACCCTGCAGGCTGCTGAGGGCCCACATAAAACAAAAGAGGGGCAAGCAGGTGAGTCTGCTTTCTCTGCTTGGGCTGAGACCTCCCCCTCCTGCCCTCAGAGGTTGGCACTCCTGGTTCTTGGGCTGCTGGACTCAAGTGCCATGAAATCCAATGGAGGAAGGGATAATCTTTTCAATAACTGAACATCCATATGCAAAAAATAATGAACTTCAACTTTAGCCTCACACCTTTCACACAAAAGACCTCAAATTGTTTCACAGACCTAAATGGAAAAGGTAAAACTTTCAGAAGAAAATATTTGTGCCCTGGGATTAGGGAAAAAATTATTTGACCTTACACTAAATGCATGATCCATTAAAGAAAAAAAATGATGGTAAACTGGACTTCATCATGAAAAATACTTGCAGAAGACATGTAAAAAGAATGAAAACACAAACTACAGACTGTAAGGAAACATTTGCAAATCACATATTTAACAAAGAAAATCATATCCGGAATATATAAAGAACACTCAAAACTCAAGAGTCAAAACACAAACAACCCAAGTTAAAAGTGGATAAATGGTGTGAACAATCACTTCATTAAAGAGGATACACTGATGTCAAAGAGGCACATGAGAAAAGCTTTCACATCCTTACCCACTGGGTTAATGCAAATTAAAACTATGACAAGCCAACACTAACTATACGGGTGACAAGGATGCAGAACAAATGAAGTTCATTGCTGCTGGGAATGCACATTGGGACAGCCCCTCGAATTGCTACTAATAGTTCAGCAATTAGTACAAAGTTAAATGTACACGTCACATAGACGTCACATAGTCATGAAGAACCCTATGGAACGCTACCTTTTCACTTACTTTGATGGGTTTCTTAAAAGCTCCAAGCCTCACTTTTTTAATGTACAGAATAGGGACAGGAACTACCCCGTAGAATCGCCGGGTCACCCAGTGCTACCCCGTTTGTACTTTCGGTTGACCCAACAATTTCACTCCTAGGTTTTTACTTCAGAGAAATGAAAACATGTTCGCACAAAAAGTGTTGTGCATGAAGGTCTGCAGCAGGTCTATTCATAATCGCGCCCAAACTGGAAACAGCTCAATTGTTTTTTAACAGCCGAGTGGATGGACAAACAGAGGCACACCCAGATGGGGGAACACTACTCAGCAAAGAAATGGAATAAACTACTGATACACGAGCTGGATAAATCTCAAAGGCATGAGATTCTTTGCTGATGCAAAGAAGCCAGTCTCAAAAGGCCCATACTGTGTGATCCTACTGCCATGACATTCTCGGAAGGCAAGGGACAGTGAGGAACAGATCAGGGGTTGCCAGGGAGAGGGAGTGGGTGCAGAGAGGTGGCCCACACAGAGTTACTCAGGAGGATGAAACAGCTCTGTGCCCTGACTGCGGTGGGGGTTACGGGAACCTACGCATGTGTGAACACTGGAAGAACTGTTCACGGAAAAAGTCAGTTTCACTGCAGGCCAATAAGTAAAAAACTGTGAGGGCCAGCACCGTCCCAGGCACGCCGGGTCACCCAGTGCTACCCTGTTTGTACTTTCTGTTGCTACAATGCTGTCCTTTCCGAAAGTGATCCACGCCCACTTCTCCAACCTACTCCCCGAGAGCTGGCGTGCTGCGCCCTGTCTCACTGAACTGCTACCCAAAGGCACCCAGGACCCTGCGTCTCGTGCACGGGAGGACTTCCCCAGCAGTTCCAGCTCGCTGCCCTGCCAGGTCTGGGCTCTCACAGCTCTTCCTGTGCCCTTCCTCTTGGCACACCTAACACTTCGATTGCACAAAAACTGTTTCAGGTGCGTGTATGGGTCTGTCATGGCCAGAAAGTTTTGTCCTCGAAAAGCATGCAGATAGAGGACAAAACCCCAGACTTGCTGGAGCCAGAGTAATCAAAACGTTATGTTGAAAAAAAGAGCCAAAATTATTTCTATGAGTGTGAGACTTTCGAGAGAATAGCTTAGGACAAAAATACCAGTGTGCACGAAATTCCAGTTGTCTACAGAATGATTAATCACAACATTTCATAGACGGATATACAAACACATAGTCTCATGTGTACACATGTGCACACATTCATGCACACATGTGTGCACAGGGACATATACCTGCACCAAGCTTACAATTCCCACTAATCTATTCGAAATAGATCACAGTGAAATGAGGTGGCAGCTTTCTTTCTTTTTTTTTTAGGTTGCACACACTCATAGCCTTCATTTTCCTATCTCTTTTACATGCCCCTGGAGTTTGCTTTGGCCTGTCTTCCAATTTAATTATCTTGGTCATCTGTATTTTTGCAATCAAGTTCTGGAAGGGACCAAGATATTTTGACATTGGTGAAGTTGCAAAATATTTTTACTCCAAACAGTCTATCTTCGGCCAGATTTGTCTGTGTGGTTTTCTCTGCTGGGGACTTCATTCCACACTCAGCCTATAAACAGTGATTGACAACCTACCACGTGCCAGGTACTGTGCTAGACGCTGTGAGTAGAGAGATGAATCAGACAGATGTGGTCCCTGCCTTCGCGGGGCCCACGTGCTAGTGACTATGAGCAGAAGAATGAGCCTATACATACAGGACGTGTGCACAGGGCTCTGTGAGTTACGGGCGAACCTAGGAGAGGTGCCAGACCCTGTCAGTGCAAGTCAGAGTCTTTTCTAAAGGGGGTGCTGCCACGCTGAGTTTTCAGAATAAGGAAGTTTGGATACACTGAGGAAGGTGGGAAGGAAGTGACAGAAGTAACAACACATGACAAGGTGATGTCCACTAGCCTGGGATTCTGGTATCATCGTGACCTGATGTCTTAAGAGACATGGCCTCTTTCTGTGGACCCAGCAGAATGTGTCACCCGCATCTGCTGTTTGGCCCTTCCATGCGATCCTCAAGAAGCAAAGGAGCTGTTCTCCCAGGGAGCCAGTTGGAGGCGCAGGTCCTGGGGCACCGGTCCCTGCGTTCGCACTGAGTTTGAATCCCCGTGTGCTACCTCGGCGCTGCTCGTCCTCTCCGGAAACTTCAGTCTCTCCAGCTATTAGACGCGGGCGCTGCTCTCTACTTCACAGGGTCGGCGCCGAGGCGGACCCGGCACTGAAACGCTGGCAGCGCCCAGTATCTCAGCGCAGCGGAGCTATTGTTACACATCAATGCGAATGCTGCCGTATCACCAACATGTACGCCTGCCGCAGTTTCCCAACTACATTGTAAGTTCCTGAAAGTCAGAGCCAAGTTTTAATGAAAAAAGGCCAAGAGTCTTTCACATAGTTTCATTTAATTCTTTCAATAATTCTGGGAGCTTGACGTGGCTTTGCCCTTGTTTCAGATGGGAAGCCTGGGGCTCAGGGAGGCAACTGAAGTGTCTGAGGTTGCCGCTCAGTGAGTGGAAGAACCTGATCCCACGTCCCTGTCACTGTAATGACCCTGCCATTTCCATGACATAATGAAATCAGAAGTAAAATGTGCCACTCTGGGTTGTTTTTGTTTTTCTTTTTTTTAGTTACAAACAAAAGAAACTGAGATTAGCTAACTTAAGCCAAAAGAAAATCACTGGAAGGTCCCTGGTATGGAATGACCAGGGCGCAAGGTCTGGGAAGGGAAGCCAGGCAAGCAGATGCTGCTGCCGTGGCCCCCAGCCTGGGACACTGGATTCTGCCACTGCAGCCACCAAAGCAGATTCTGAACAGGCCCTGAGTCTTCGTGACAAAGCTATAGTTTTATGCTCTAAACGTGGCTGTTTCCCTCATCAGCAGGGACCAGAGGAAATAGGTACCTGGCCTTCAGGAGCCAAACCTATATTGTGCCAACTTCCCCAATTCAGGGGCAACCAAAACCAATCCCTAACTAACAAACGTCCAGTCCTTACCCAACAGGGTTCCTTTTGGGAACCATGCTGACGTCCCCTGAGATCCAAAGCACTAAACAGACTTTCAATCCAGGGGATGGCGAGGCCAACTTTACCTGTTCTGCCTGGATTCTGGGCCACGCTCGCTACCAGCAGAAGTGCTGACAGGAAGGATCCAGGGGTCAAGTTCTGGGTATTTCTGTATGGACTTCTGGGAAACTGCGATGACAGAGAAAACGCACAAGGAGGAGTGAGGCTGGGCTTCTGGATATAGGAGAGATCCAAGGAAGAGCTCAGTGTGAGGCGGAGTGAGAAAGAGAAGGAAACCCAAACATTAACCATCCCAGGAAGGACCCCAGTGAGGGTCGAGAAAACGAGGCTAGCTTTAGATAACGTTTGGGAACTAGAAAAAGGCAGAGTGAACATCTGATAGTGTGGGAGACCCTGATTTAGAGATCAGGGAAGGAACAACAGGGCTCGTTACAGGAAGAGCTTTGTGGGGGCCAACAGAAGAGGCTTTGGGGAGCAGTGTCAGGAGGAGTTATTCTAAAAGGAAATTAAGAGTTCCAGTTTCCCCATCCCCGTCCCTAAAATTAAAAAGTTGTTTGGGCCTCACGTTTTGCAGCAAGACCGCAAATGCCTAACTGGGTCACGTGAACACTAAGCCCATTCAGTTTCCTTTGACGTGTGTAACAGGGTGTCCAGACTCCCTCTGGACCCGCAGCTTCACAGACAGACACACAGAGACTGGGAAGGGGAGAGGACAGGCACCCAGCTAGGCCTGGGGGTGCAGAATTTAATACGGGGTGGGCAAAAGTAGGTTTACAGTTGTGAGTACACAAAGCAAAGGTTCTGTCTGTATTATTATTTGTGAGTTATGCACTCTTTTCCATATGAAAAACCGCACACACACTTTTGCCCACCCCTGTATTAGTGGTCGGTGATGTTTTTATCCATTTCCTCCCTGGTGGGGCTGCGGTGGGATCAGGAGGTATAATCAGGGTTTTCCGTGTGAGAATTGGGAGAGCTGCGAAAATCATTTTAACTGTTATTTACTGGAGTTTCACATCATCAAGTCTTATTCTACATGCATATTCTACATATGAATCCTCGTATCAGTCTGTGGGGTGGGTGAAATTACTGTCTCCATGACATGGAACAGAAACCTGAGGTGTGTCGGTTTGGGTAACTTGCCTGAGCTCACACACGGAAAGCTACAACTGTAGCTTGGATTTGGCAGAACACTCCGGCAGTCAGCTGACGTCTGCCGCAAACACCGGAATGCAGGCCCCGAGTCCCTCGGTCCCGAGGCCTGTGTAGTCTAACAGAGCAGGGCATTGGGAGGGGGCGCTCCGCAGCCCAGCGAGGTCATTGAGGTCAGGGTGTCCGTCCTTCTGTTCCACCGTGTGTGTGGATGATACCTCATGTTCAAGGACATAGCTGTAGCCCTTTCAGACAGCCCATGGAGAAATGACCACGTTTAGACAGGAGGAGGATGTTCTCCATAAATATCCTTTTCATTAGTGGGCAAATGCCCCCCATACTTTTCTCCACACATACTGTTGACTAGTGTTAAGCCACACATCTCTACCTAAGCCGCATCGTCTTCTGAGATTATGGAATTGCTGTGAGTGGCTCACACCAGCCATGAGAAGCTGCCTGAGGCTGCTGTAGGGGCTCACACCCCTTAGAGAAAAAAGAGGATTTGGGGGAGGGGGCGGTGATGCAGCGGGGAAGGCAAGCAAATCCGTCCACCACAACAAACAGACTGCTCTAGAAAGTAATTCAGTTCTGATACAACCGACAGAAACAGAGGAGGCAAGAGACAAGAAAAGTGAAAGTGCAGAGGGGTGGGGTGGGGAGGAAGGTGACATTCATTGGGCATTTTCTATGTAAATCCCATTAGCTCCACTCACATACTGCACCATACATTCTTCACATGGTACCTACTGATGTTACACCTGTTTCCTAGAAGCTCTGAAAAGGCCTTCAAATCACATGGCCCCAAAGTGGTGGAGTGATGATTTGAATCCAAATTGATTGATTAGAAGTACAGAGGCTTTTGCTCTCAAGGAAGGACGATGGGCAGTTAGGCATTTTCAATACAAGTATAAAGGAGGCCGATATCAAAGGAACACTGCTATCTTCTGGAAAACTAGTCCGATGTCTCTTCACACTTCCAACCCCCTCGAAACTTCTGATCAAGCTCAGGCATTAATTCACAAATTCATTCATCGAATGCACAGCCTGCCCTGTGCAATCTAGGTTTATTCCCTGGTATTAGACCTAGAGGAAACTCCTCTGACCCTGCACTGAATCTCATTTCCATATATCAGAGGCGCTGGTGATCGCAGACAGACCTGGTGGGAAACAGGACTGCGGTGGGGGAGGGAGTGGGCAGAAGAAACACAGGCAGCAATGGAACAAGGAACTCCAAGAGGGGCTTCTAATATTTCATTGTTATTGAAAATTACACTTCATAAAAAGTCTTGTTCATTTAAAGCTCAAAGAGTGACAGAAAAATGGCTTTCATGCTTAGCTCTGCTGAGTGTATGACAAATCAAAAAAGATGGGACAAGGAGAAACTTCCAGCAAAACAAAACAGAAAATCAGTGTGTAGTATAAATAACACTTCATTAGTGCCGCAGGGCCTTACAGAACGGCCTCGGAAATTCCACAGAGTAATCGCCCTGCGCGGCGCAGGGGAGAATAATTTACTATCATTAGGGGTTTGTAATCCCTGCGATGGAAGGGGGAATGTGTGCACATAACTCTTTAATGACAGCGGACTCGTAGGCATAAATCCCTAAATGATGAGATGTGAATACATTTCAGAAATTGGAGTTTCTGCTGGGTCAGAAAACGGCGGGCTGTCTGGTTTGCGGCTGGCTGGCCTTGCCCTCTGACCCCGCCGGCCGAGCACCGCGGCCTCAGGCCCTGCGATGGGCATTCTGTCTTTGAGGGGCCTGCGTGGGGTGCAGTGCAGTGGTCTGCTCTCTCCCTGCTCCGGCTCACGAAGGCACCGGGGACACGCAGTATCTGTCGGGGGCCAGGGGCCACCCCATCCCCACACACTTGCAGCAAGAGCCCAAGTGCTTCCCGTCAGGAACCCCTTTCTGCACTGAACTTGAGACATTTGGCACAGGGCCGGTCCAAAGCAAGAATGAGAAAAGAAAAAATGAGTAATTTTGCACTGCACTCACCCGCCCTGAACTTCCCTTCTCTCTCCTAACAGAGTTTCTTCCCTCAGTACTACTTAACCCTCAAACTCACTTCAGCAAAATCTTCTCTGAAGCAAAAACCTGAAACTTATTGACACGGAAATGAAGTAAAAGATGCGCTTAGGAGTTACTTCGCCCACTGGGGATTTATTTTTTTTTTAACATTTCATTTTTATTAATTTTAGACAGAGGGGAAGGGAGGGAGAATGAGAGGGAGAGAAACATTGGTTTCCTCTTGCACGCCCCCCCCCACTGGGGACCTGGCCCACAACCCAGGCATGTGCCCCTACTAGGAATCGAACCGGCAACTCTTTGGTTCGTAGGCTGGTGCTCAGTCCACTGAGCCACACCAGCCAGGGCCCTTTTTTAATTTTAACCTGAACCCAATCCTTGAGCAAAGCAAGGCTTAGAAACCTTTTCATAGGGATGCGCTCTGGACAAAGATGCCAGGACACTGGGTGGGGCTTCCCAGAGGTCTGGATTTGACTCTGCGAGGTGCATTCCTAGGGTCTGACTGGGGAAACCTGAGGAAGTGCAGTCAAGGAGGGGAAAAGCAGCAAACCACGTCTAAGAGGGAGGCGGCACTAGTGGGCCAGAGGTAAAACTAAGACTAAGACGGCTTCGTTTTGACCACCTGTCACTGGCGGATCTGCAGGGGCTGGGCGGGGGCCCCAAAACTATCAGCAGTGTCCAGTGGAGGCAAGCAGTGGCCTGTCTGGGCACCAAGTGTCCAGGGAGGTCCTTTCTGGAGGAACCAGGGCGTCCTGCGGTTCTTTGAAAAGCAGGCAGACATTTAGTTCGCACCTGAAGAGGAGGTTCTCCCAGGTGGAGTCTTCTCTTTTGTGTTGGTCAGCCAGGTGCTTCTGGGGACAGCTGCTTTCTGCGGTGGGGGCTGAGAGTGACACATTCCTGTGAGGGGTGCCCAGGACAGGACGGGGCGGGGGAAGAATCAGACACGGACAGCAGCGGAGGGGTTCCAAAGTACTTCCTTTTGGGAAGTGTTTCTGCCCAGCAGCAGCAGCAGCAGCAGCACTGACTGTGGTGCGGGCCTGGCGCAGGTCTCTGCGGGAAGGAAAGCCGCAGACCCACCATCCAGAGGGGTTCTAGCGTTCCTGTCTGCCGCAGGCGTGGGCCGAGGCGGTCTGGGCGTTGCTAGAGAGGCCCAGAGGGTTTCCTTAGAAGTCCCCACTGTGTTCACTGTAGGACAGAATCAAACACAGAGATAGCTCACTTATCCAGCCTCATGCGGAACAAGCCATTCCACAGACATAATTTTTCAGATGAGATTTAGATTTGGGCTGTGTTTTAATAAAGTGTGAAAAAGTGGTTGTTGCTGGGGGTGGGGGGGGTTGTCCTATTTCACACTGGTCCTTCCAACAACCCATACCCTAAGGCATGGGAGGCCTTACCAGCCCCACGCGAGGCCCGCCTTGCCTCCACGACACAGCTGGCTTCACTGGCTGTTGGTCACTGTGTTCCCCACAGAGTATCACGTCTTCTGACTCCAGGGATAGCTCCAAAGTCTTTTCAATATGTTCATGTACATATAGGATGACTTAGGAGTTCCCACTTTCATTCACTACCAGTAAAGAGCTGAATTTAATTCATTCAGTGTTTTTTTAAAAGCAACTTTTAAAGTGCCCAGTGCTGTTAGGGACTGTCGAATTCATAGGTTTAATGAACGGAGAACAGAGAGATATGCTGGATTCAGGACACTCTGAGATGAGGTCGGTGTGGAGGCTGGGATGCTAGTCAACTGTGGCCAGAGACAGGGAGGCAGGTCACTATGAGGGGGGCCAGGTAGGAAGGAAAAACAGAGGTGAAGGCAGGATGGGCAGACCACAGACTGAGAGAGCGAGTCAGGATAGGTGGAGACGGACAAGGCAAGGTAAAGTCACATGGAGAATCACCTGGTCACTAGCTAGAAGCTTCTTCATGTTTGGAATCCCCCAGTCTAGCCCACCCACTCTTAAAAGGCCCAGCCCCAGTGTATCTGGGTACTAACAGATGAAGAGACATGGCCCCTGATACCCAAATTTCTACCATCCTAACTTGACCCAGGAATGTCCTATTTCCTCACCCTATCATCAAGTTTCATCAGCCTTTGCAGAAATGAAATTATCCTACTGGAACTTTTCGGAGGTCTCCTATTTTGAAGTATTTGCAATGCCCTCCTTAGGAAACATGTATTGTAAATCCCACCCTATTGAACGATTACAACAGAAGCTCAAGTAGCCATTGTCCTTCTGAGAGTTGGGAGGCAGAGAGTTCTGCTTAAAGGAGAAATGGTAGTTCTGCTATAACAGACTCAGCACATTCCTAAGATAAATGTCTAATTCGAGGAGAAAGGGACACATCCCCAAACACCTAAGAAAACCCACCTTCCTCATTCTTAGTATATTTCTCCCACATTAAAGAAACCCACCACCATCTCCGGGCTCCTCCTGCTCGTCTTGGCCTTTCCCTCTGCCCACCCCCTTGGGCAGGCTCATTTCTCCAGCTCACCTGGCTCAGCCGGCTTCAAGTTTAGCCAAAGGCGTTCCTACTGTCACTCTGGAGTCCCAGCTCCTTCCCTTTGGGAGCCTGGGTCCAGCTTTGGCACCTGACCCTCCCCTACCATGCACACTCCAGCCATTACACCCTCCCAGAAAGCCATCGGCATCCCTGGCTCACACCGGAGCTTCTGCCAAGCATTTGCCTGAATCTTCACTGGAAACCATGATAATGCGTTCCTCCCCCACGTTAACCACAAAGAACAGCCTGTCTTAGCCCGCTACCGGCTCCTGCGACCCGTCCGCTGTCTGCTGCGGGCCCTTCTCCTTCAGCTCCTATCTTATTTGGTTACTAACAGATCCTGATGGGAAACTGTCTTTACAAGCTATTAAAATCCTCCCTCGGGTTTCTTCTAAAAAAGCACGAAGACTCTTGGAAAGACGTAACAGTATTGCTTTAGCATTAATTGACATAGATTTTCCGGTGGAAGACACAGGCAGCATCACGACATGTAAGAAACTTGGGTCATTTGGGCTTGTGTCCCAGTGGAAAAAACTCTGAGAAGAGGAAAAGCTGCAAGTACAGAAGATGAGCTTCTCTCAACTCTGCCAGCACGGGCATGAGGCGGTTAAATCTCTGCCTAAGAAATGCACAAAACCATAACAATATTTTTCTTGTCCATTATCTTAGTTCTGTAAGCTCTGAAGGAGGACTTTCAAATAAAGCACAATTTATCACTCCACATTCAGTCATTCTGAAATACTTTTTTTGAAAAGAGCATTTCTGGAATAATAGAATGGTCAAATGACACCTTTTATGCAAGCTTTTTATGTACATTCTGTACCCCAAATTCTAAACTACTTTAGAAGAGAAACAATCTCATGCAGTTCTATGTGTTGAAAACTCTGGAATTGAATCAACCAATTTCTGCCGGGAAATGGGAGCTGTTTGGTGTGGGGTTCTACTCTAGGCTTTGTGTTTGTTTTTCATTTCTTTTCCTTCTATCCACTTTGGAATCCTTGCTCCTTTTTTTTCAATCCTTTTATGGCACCTACTTCTATGATTTGAACATGGTAGGTGCTGAATAGTGTTTGTTAAAATGAATTTGAGTCAACACGACCACATATGGGCCCATTTTGCCTACAATTCTAGGGCAGATGGACTTCTTGTTTTTCTGTTGTGCGATGAAAGCCAGTTGGCAGGGAGCTCACAGCTTCTCCTTCCCTGGAATCGCTTTTATTATTTATTTACTATTTGTAGTACAAACATGTTTCCAAGAACTTGAGCCACCAGAATGTAGTTTTCTACGTAAATTCAATCCCTCTGTTGGGGAAGCTTCTATCTATCAGGGAGAGTTTGGCAAAATTCAGAAATTAGTAAGAAAAAAAATGACTGCAACTATTCTTGGGATAGATGAGGAAAAAAAGAGGAGAAATATTTATTGAATCCCTTGATGCTTAACCGACCTATAACTGCTTCCAGAACCAGTTCAAACTAATTCTGTGTCTTGTACTCTTTTATTTCAGGAGTAATGAACTTTAGGACCACAGAAGGGGGAACTGGTTTGGCAAAACATTTTAGACTATTCTTTTCTCTTCTCTCTGTCCCCTCTTTTTCTTAAATGGTTTGGGTCTTGGCAAAACCAGAAAGTGTTTTTCTCTAGTGCTTTTTATTTTTTGTCTTTAATTTCCAAGTAAATGTGCATTTCAAAGAAAATGCAACCCAGCTGTTTCTTATTCCTTTTGCACTCAACAAAACGGTACTTTGTACAAGTCATTCAATGTCCAAGAAGCCTTGAGCCTCTTACAGAAAGTGAGCCTTTCTTTTCTTTGAACCAAGAATACAAGCTTCACCAAAAGAGGAGAGTTGGAACCAAGAAAGACTGTGATTTGGTTTAATTTAAACGTAGAATTTGTAAGTGAGAGAATGCCTTGGCAGGATGTAAGTCCTTCTAGGTAACTGAAATTTAACTCTTTTATTTACGAGCCCAGAACTCACCCACTAGTGATACTTCTACCGTCTGTGCCCTGAGGACTTCTTAGTCAGGAAAATAGTGTGTGTGTGTGTGTGTGTGTGTGTGTGTGTGTGTGTAATAGCGGTCCCACCTAGATAATGCACTTAAAAAAGCTAGAATGAACCCTGGTTATTTGGGACTTGAATATTTAAGAAAAATGATCCTTTCCACAGAAGTGAAGATGAAATGGTTTATAAGTAGTTTACTACATGAATAATATAACTCAAAAAAAGTCCAAGGAGATATGTTTAATTTCCTTATGAGAGAGGAAATCTCCCACTTTGGGAAGCTCTGTTTGCAATACTAAAGAAATTCGTATTTTCGCTACAAACACACATTCACTAGCAGATTGCTCAAGCTTCTCCACTTGGAAACACTTTTTTTGGTTCTAATTAGAACTTACTGAATAACTGGAAGTAAAAAAATATACCTCTCTAAAGGCAGTTTATAATTCCAACTTCCACTAGCAGAAAATGCACTTTCCCCATCTTCCTATTGCTCTGAATGCAAATTTATCGACAGTTAAAAAGGGATGCATAACAAGTATGTTTATAGATTTCGCTGTGAGATAATCGTTGATACGGGAAAAAATTAACTTAGTAAAAATGATGCTGATGCTGCAGCAAATGCTGGCAAGACCCCGAATTTCCCGGTGGCACGTTGTAGGGACACTTAGAAACTCTGCCGCTTTCTCTCATAAGAACACTTTGCATCCGTTAACTCTGAGGTTCTCCTGGTGTTGTTTGATAAGAGGACTTGTGCCTTACTTGTAAGACTTCTGTTCTAGGTGTGGCTCAGTTTCCACACTGACCGGGCGGAAAACTACCAGGGCCCCTAACTCACCAGAGCTTTGGTGGGAAGCAGGGAAAGATTCTGTTCAGTGAGACTCGGAAGTGAGTCACCACTGCCCTAAAGCAGCCCCCTGTCTAGCGGGGGCAGGCAGACCACCTGGCCAGGTCACTTGAATGGGCCCGGGGAATCCACAGACTGCCCACGCAGCGGGTGTGCTGCGCCACAGGCCCAGGCCGCATCCTGGGCCTGCACAGCCCGCGCAGGGCCGGGACGCGCTCCGTATATGAGGGACTGAACTGCCACTCTCTCGGTGCTGGTCCACTTCTTCTCACCTTCAAACATTTTGCTCGGAGACAATGAATTATAATTTTACTTATTTTCCCTTGGACCCAAAGGAAATGAAGTATTTTGGGAAAAAAAATAATAATTGGCAACTCTGTGGCATTTTTGGAAACCATGTGTGTTTTGACTTCCTAGTTCCTTATTATTTAGGAAACAAATCAATTTAAGTTCAGTACGTTGTGCGGCATTCTCTTCATTTAGAAATAGAACACACTGTGGGAGCTTTGCTTACGAGAAGTTCGGGTGAGCTGGGCATTTATTTTCACGGCAATGAGCATGTGCCGGGGGAAAAGGAGTAAGGAACTGGGACAGCAGAGACTGATCTCCCCAGTGGGGGCGGGGGGGGGGGGTGATGAGCTCCCAGAATGGCCTAGTGACAAATGCAGTGCACGACAGAGGCTGTCAGGAAGGGGACCGGGCTGGTGGGGCCACAGCGGAGCTGGCTATGCTGGTTGTAGCTACCGGCAAGCAAAACCTGGAAAACTGCAAAGTTTAGGGCCCTGGGCTATCTGCTGGATTATATTAGGAAGAGATGGAAAGGCTGGAAAGAGCTTGAGTCCAAAAGTCTTTCTAAAAGTCACCATTAAGAGTACAGTGCCCGTAAGTTTTTAAGGCTTTCCTTCTGTCCTTGGGGCTTTGTATTAAAATATCAGTGCCCTTGGCTTTCTAACATTCCAGCCATTACTACAACTTAACTCTGCATTGAGTTTCAACCGCGGCGACAGTCGGAGAAGGCCAGCCACGTGGAGGCTGCGTGTAGGTGTGCCTGGCTGCGGGGAGGAGGATGCTCAGAGGAAACGGCGGATGTCGCCAAAGGAAACCTACCCCTGCTTCACAGGCCACACCGAAGCCTTACCCTGCAAAACCGACACATCCTCACGACTTCAGCACTTTGGAAATGAGAGTTGGACTCATCTACTCTTTTCTGCTTGCTTAGGAAAAAAAAAAAGAAAGGAAGAAAAGGCATATGTATTTGATATCTGCCAAGTGTTAGTTTCTCTTTATTTTTAAAACTGCGTTTATTTATGAGGAAGGGAAAGAAGGAGGAAGAGAGAGGGAGAGATGTGAGAGAGAACCATTGATTGGTTGCCTCCTGTACACAACCCAACTAGAGATCAAACCAGTAACTTAGGTATGTGCTCTGACTGGGAATCGAACCCACAACCGTTGGGTGTACAGGATGATGCTCCAACCAACTGAGTCACCTAGTCAGGGCATATTAGGTGTCTTCATAAATGATTTTGGTGTAGTTCTTGTAACAGCCACATGGTGTACCTACGCTCAGTTCTGGGCTGGCATTTAAATCCAGGACTTGGAAGTGCAGTTCTCCCTTTGCTATTCCAGGTGCTTCAGTGCTCACAGTTAAGGGTATTCACTTCTTTCTCTACTTGGTTTTCCCTTTTGATGATCCCACTTTTGGCATTTTAAATATTTTTAGAGTCAGATTTTCTTAGGACAATCTCCTGGGTGAGGCATTATTGTCCCAATTTATAGGTGAGGCAACTGAGGACCACAGGTTAGGCACCAGGCCCCAGGCTGCAGACCTGGATCAGGGGTGGTCAGGCTGTGGGGTCACACAGGCCCGCAGAGCCGCTGGGGATATCCCCTCTGCACAGGCATCTCCAGCAGCCACCCAGCATCACTGGGACCTCCTTGGCAGCCTGGGGACCCACTAGCTGACTTGTTGTGGGCAGCAGCACAGACTTGAGAAAAACAAATTGTGACCTTCACCCCAGGACACCCTGCCCCTAGAGGCACACAGCATGGCCATCGGTCAGAGGAGACTGGGACACTGCAGCACCCAGTTAGGTGACTGCTTTCATCCTCAACTATTGTCCAAGACTGGTTTGGGGCTAAAGGGAACCAGAGTGATAGGAAACATTTGGCAGAGAAAAGGGAACTAGTTCAGACCTCTGATTTTTCTTCTAATGAAAAAGCTATCAAGGAAAACATCAGGGAGCGAACACCCCGCCCCCCATCCTCCACCCCCGCAGGACACAGGGTGTCTTAGCAGACCCTGTCATAACTCTGCCCCTCTCCGGGGCTTAAATCACTCGCCAATTGCAGAGCAGGCAGAATCGCTCTGAACCCACAGTGCTCGATAAATGTTGCTGTGTTATTGAGACATAAATCCTATGTCAGCTCGATGAAATGTCTGCAGCCATCGAGTTAAACCAGTCAAGGCAGCTACTTAACATTTTCCAAACATTCGATTATTAAAGTTCAGACAAGAGGTTTGGGAAGAAAGCTGCATTCGGATGGACCTTGAAGAGCCGTTTCTTACATCTGTGCAGTGAGCATGGGGCATAATGACTCTCCCAGCTCTGCCCACCAGCTTGGAGAAGGGCCTAGAAGGACCACCTGTGGGAGAGGCAGCCCAAAATCCTGAGGACCTCATGGGGACCTCTCTTTTAACCTCTTTCTAGGGTGTCTTCTCCAACGAGGGGAGTGAAAAGCACTCATTTTGCCCAACAGATATGACACCAGGTAGTTGACTGCAGCCCCAATTTATGCAAACAAACCAGAACCTTCTATCTGGATAACTCCTTATTGTTTTGGAGAATCTCCCACATCTACTTCCCCCTCGCCCCACTACTTCACAGAAACATTGGAATGATCAAAAAAGGACTTACCTAATATCTCCACGCTACATGTTTATCTAATTCTCCTTTTCCAACCCTGATCTCAGGATGTTCTTCCTTCTCCCCAAGATGAGCCACTTCATATAACTGCGCGATCTCAGCCCTTTTCTCCTCTGTTTCCTCTGCGCTCCATTTGCAACCTCCTCTGGTTTATTGGCCCTGTCCCAACAGCATCTAAACAAGCTCAGCCCTCCATGCATCTAACAACATACTTCTGTCACTCACCACCCCCATCTCTGGCCTTACCTGAGTCCTTTCAATGCTAAACTTTTGAAGAATCTTGTTCACTCACAGACTTCCACAATGCACCTCCCATTCAGCCCTTAAGCGCTGCCCGGAGTCTGTCTTCTGCCCCTAAATCCCCCTCTAGAAATGATCCTGCTAAAGTCGCCATGTAGGTTAGAAGTCTCTGGCAGCAAGTAACAGAATCCCACTCAAACTGGGATAAATTATAAGGCAGAAAGACAAGGAGCAGGACAATGACCCGACATCCAGAGGCTCTAGGTCGTCACACACACCTGAGTCAGGTGGGTGCAAAAGGGCTGCCATAGATCCAGGCTTCATATCAACACACAGCGCTGTTCTGTAGAGGAAAAGCCATCCCAGCTTGTGGCTCTGTTTGGGGAGCATAGAAACTTTTCCTTGAAACTCCCAGAAAACTTCTCTTCCCATTTCCTTAATGCAAATTACCTGTCACATGTCCTCTCCTGAACCCCGCCTTAGAGCCAGGGGATGCTTGCAAATGCCTCACTCACGAGCACAAACATGTCTCCTCTATCAGTGCTTCTGAACCAGGGGCGATTCTGCCCCCCAAGGAACCGCTGTCGGTGTCGGGAGTCGGTTTTGATTGCTGTGATTGTGATCGTGGGGGCACAGGTCAGAGGTGCTGCCCACACCCTGCACTGCCCGGCACAGCCCCCCAACAAAGACTGACCTGGCTCCAGATGGCACAGTACCACCTCCGTCAGCGTCATCCCCGCATCCCATCGACCGCAGCCTCTGTCGATGCCAATGCCTAGGTGTCTCTGGAGTGTGTCCCTCTCTCCGCCTGCCCAGTATCACCTCCTTGTGCGGGACCCTATTCCTTAGTATCTTTTGCATCATTTCTCTAACTGGAGTGTCCACTATGTCCACCATCCAATCAGCTAAACCCAACGCATCCAGCATCAGTTAAGGTTTAGTTACATAGGAAAGAAAAGTCAAAGTGAACAAGACAGACGTGCGCTTCCCTCTCGTGTCTAAGAACCTGCAGTTCAGTGGGGTGAGGGTTACAGCTGTTTTGGGAATGAGATTTGTCTAAAAGACGGACTCTCCAACTTCCGTGTGCACCAGCAGTAGTGAGGAATTTCTTAAGGCCCAGACTCCTGAGTCCCACTCCCAGGGTTTCTCCGTCCACAGGTGAGCCCGCACCACCTGCACTGCTGACGAGCCGCACTTCTGAAAAGGGTGGAGTTCCTTGGCGGGGACCCAGGTTCTCTCAATCTTGTTACTTCCTACTTTTTTTTTT
>PVIA01012155.1:0-39583 GCA_004024845.1 Tonatia bakeri | reverse complement strand
TCTGAGCTTCCTGGACTTCCTGGAAGTCTATTTCCCTTGCCAGATTGGGGAAGTTTTCCTTTAATATCTGTTTAAATAAGTTCTCAATTTGTTGCTTTTCCTCTTCCCCTTCTGGTACCCCTATAATTCGGATGTTGGAACATTTAAAGGTGTCCTGGAGGTCCCTAAGCCTCTCCTCAGTTTTTTGAATTCTTGTTTCCTCATTCTTTTCTGTTTGGTTGTTCCTTTCTTCCTTCTGGTCCACTCCATTGATTTGAGTCCCAGTTTTCTTCCCCTCACTATTATTTCCCTGTGTGTTTTCCTTCATTTCTCTTATCGTAGCCTGCATTTGTTCATCTAATTTATGTCCAAAGTCAACCAATTCTGTGAGCTTCCTGATCACCAGTGCTTTGAACTGTATATCTGATAATTTGGCTATCTCTTGGTCACTTAAAAAAATTGGTTCTGGGGCTTTCAAATCTGTTTGAGCCATCTTTTTTATTTTCCTTTGGTTTGGTTGCGGCTGTTTTGTAAGGGCGGCGGAGCCTTAGGTGTTCACCAGGGCGGGGCACCCCAGTCGCTGGGTTGTCAGTACACACTTTTTTATACTGAAGGAGACAATGAATACTTTTACACAAATAATCTAAAATTAGATTTAAGAACACCTTTTAACTTTACTCTCATTAACAAAACAAACTGCACATACAGCTACCAGTATATTAATATAATTTCTGAAATAATCACAATAAATATAATAGTAAATTAACAGTATATATTATGTACAGAGTGGGGCAAAAGTAGGTTTACAGTTATTCATATAAAAAATAATACAATTAACAGTAAAATGACAACAAATTCACAATGATTAACAACCATGCCTAAAACAAAAACAAAAGCAAACTAAGCAAATAACTAGAACAGGAACAGAAACACAGAAATGGAGATCACATGGAGGGTTATCAACAGGGGAGTGGGAGAGGGAGAGAGGGGAAAAAGGTACAGAAAATAAGTAGCATAGATAGATGGTAGGGAGAAAATAGACAGGGGGAGGGTAAGAATAGTATAGGAAATGTAGAAGCCAAAGAACTTATATGTGTGACCAGTGGACATGAACTAAAGGGGGGAATGTGGGTGGGAGGGGGTGTGCAGGGTGGAGGGGAGTGAAGGGGGGAAAACAGGACAACTATAATAGCATAATCAATAAAATATATTTTTTAAAAATCAAAGTAATGAAAAAAATGCATTTTTAAAAAGATTTTATTTATTCATTTTTAGAGAGAGGGGAAGAGAAGGAGAGAAATAGCAATGTGTGGTTGCCTCTCACGCACTAGGTACTAGGGACCTGGCTCCAACCCAGGCATGTACCCTGACTGGGAATTGAACTACCAACCCTTTGGTTTGCAGCCTGCGCTCAATGCACTGACCTACCCCAGCCAGGGCTTATAATATAATTATTAATACAAGAATAAATTCTGTTTTGGGTAGTCACACTTGTAAACCTACTTTTGCCCCAGCCTGTAATTACATCAATATAAATTTCTCATTACCTGTGTGAATACTCATATGTTCTTGAAGACTCCGTTTGGTAACAAATGACTTAACACACAGTTCACACTGGAACTGCTTCTGTGATTGATGGAGACTCTGGTGTAATTTTAGACCATGCTTGTAGATGAAAGTCTTTCCACAGACCTAAGACAGCACAGGTGTTTAAACCAGTAAAACAGAAAAGGAGATAGGAGCTGTTTCTGAATGAAGACAGAGAAACCTATATGCCATTTTAAATAACAAACTGAAATTATAAACAAAATAACAAAGTGAAAGTTGAAACAAATGCCAAAGGTATTAACTGGCGGATCAAATATTGCTATTTTTCTTACAAAAAAACCCTCATGCTGTCCTTGTGAGACTGGCACACAGTATACCTTATATATTCAGACACTAGAACTCAAATAAAAAAATATGCCTATTTCTTGCTATGCCAACTAGAATAGTGCTTCTCATACTCTCTGTGTTGTAGAACCAGATTTTTCTGCCCTCAATTCATTAGAGATTTTTGTTAAACATAATAAAAATGTCATAATAATGTCAAATTTCAACAATTGTTTCTAAATGCTTATTCTCCATTTCTGTACTTATCTTCCTTAGACCATATATTTTGAGCAGTGCTACACCAGAAGACCAAAGGCCCAATTAATACTTAGTTTTTAAATTTATGAATAAAATGATACTTAGGGTTTGGCTTCAAAATTATTGAGGGGAGGGGGCAGTAGGGCAGTGAGTGACAGCTGACCCTATGTTGACAACTATTGCATCTGGATGAAGGGTACATGATGATCTAATCCATTCTCTTACATTCTATTCTCACATAACAAAATCAAATGAAACAAAACAAAAGAGAGAGAATAGCTCAAGGTTGGCTAATCACAGGATTCTTTACTGAGGAGTCGTATATTGGCATTTAGGGACCATCAGTCCTTAGCTCTACAGAAGGACACCTAACTTAGGCAGGACTTTCGCTAAGGAGATTTGTTTAAAGCCCTGGCTTCCTTTCGCATCCAGGTCAGTCCTGTTGAAGGTTAAGGGATGATTGGGATGATTCTTACCCAGTACATCCTCTGAATCCTAGTAAGTTTTATTAATGTCCTAAATAGATTAATTTCAAATTATAATAAATTAAACAGTAGATTTAGAACACAACTGGAAATCACCCTTTACCCAAGCAACAAACTAGAAATGTCATAGAATTCCCTGTGACATTTTGTAAGTGTAAGGGAATTGTTTGACTCTTACCAGAGTAAGAGTCAAACAAGGTTTATCACCACTTAAGTTTCAATCTTTATATAACAAAATAAACGTTATGGCTTTACCTGACATGCATGTGGCTTTACACCAGTGTGCTTTAACATGTGTATTCGAAGAGAATATAATTTAGGTAATGTCCTTCCACATATGGAACATATAAATTCTCGTTTGGTTCTGCCCTTCTCAGGCAATGCTCCTGATGCCTCATTAGATGTAGAACTGGAAGACGACGACGAAGTGGGTGCGGCTTTTCTGGTATGTCGAATAAGGTGTGCCCTCAAGGAGGCACTGTACTGAAACTGTTTTTTACACAACTAAAAGAAAAAGTAAACAAAATTCTGTCTAAATGTAATTTCTTTACAAATGTTAAGTAAAACCTGATTCACAGCTCAACTTTCCATTTCTTTGTTACAATTATGTAAAGCAACACACACATATATTATACAAAAGACAGTATGGTAGGTACCACATTATAAAGATGAAAGGGATAAGACTAGTCCCCTACTCTGGAGAGGTTTATAATCTGACCACAGAAATAGGATTTACACATTTAAAAAAGGTGAAATACTTAAGACGCATTAATCTGAGCAGTGAGGAAAGGCTTCACTGAGGAAGCTGGGTCTGTCTTGAAGGAATCGTAGGACAAAGACAGAAGAATGCTATCATTATAGGAGTATTAATAGTTGTTAGGTGGAGCAAAACTAGGAGTTGGAAAAAGCAGAAATATAAAAGTGATAGTCCTTGGATTTTATACTGTAGTTGTTGGATATTCATGAAATCAAAGTTATACATGCTAATCTACAAAACTTGTTTTTAATAAGTAAAACTTGTCTCTTGGTCCATTATCTCTTCCACTTGTTTGTTTTTTGACCCTCTCATGATGCTTATCTTTATAACTCTAAGTAACAGGAATAATGCACGATGATGCTCTCCTTTGCCCCTCACTCCCTACACATATGCAAATCCTTCCCATTACTCTACTTTCTCAGTTATAGTTACATCATAAGTTTGATTAACTCCATGAGCATTTACATTATTTGGATGATGTAAATGTTATTACAGGTGGATCCTATGATACACACACTGATTCTCTTTCCTTTCTGTTTTCAGTTTTTTTACTTCTTCTTGTATTTACTTTTAATTTATCACCAAAACCTTTCCTCAATTGTCTACTGAGATTTAAAACACAACGCCTTATGGGGTACCTCTATCAAAACATTATGCCTTATTCCAACCTGGGCTGGTTGTTTCCTACACTTGGTCTCTAGACGTGGACCCCAAGTTTCCCATTTCCTGTTTTGCTTGTTTAAGTAGAACACCTCTGCCAACAACTTCCTAAGAAAGGGAGGTAAAATTTTCCAGACCTTGCATGTCTGGAAATGTACTTTCTCTACCATCACAAGTAATTGATAGTTTGACTGGCTATAGATTCCAAATTAGAAATCATTTATCGTTCCTATACATCCTTATACCTGATAAATTGCTTGCCCTCCATTTAGCTTTCTCTGGAGCTTTCTCCTGTTCTTTCTTTTGGGGCATGTTTCTTTGTCTCCCCATTTTGGCTGCTTCTTTGTGTTGATTTCTACATGTATGAGGTAGATCTGCTATAACTCCCAGTCTTGGTAGGACAGTCTTATTTAGTAGGAGAACTGTGGGACCCAGTGGAACGGTCTCCTTGATCACTTGAGCTGGGAGTTCCAGGGTGTCCCTGTTGTAATTGAGTCTTGATTGCTATTGGCCCCTTCCTGCAAATTTAAGGAGTCTGTGCCTTTATCTTCTAGCTTCCATTGCTGCTGGCCAAAAAGCCTGAAGCCATTCTGACCTTAACACCCCTTCTATGAGACTGACCATCTTCTTTCTGCTTTGTAATTCATAAGAAATTCTCTTTGTCCCTTGATTCTGAAATTTTGTAAAAGACCTTGATATAGATTTATTTTCATCCATGGTTATGGGCATTCAGCCTGCCTTAAAAAAAAAAAAGATTTTATTTATTTTTACAGAGAGGGGTAGAGAGGTAGAAAAACATCTATGTGAGAGACATCAATCGGTTGCCTCTTGTATATGCCCTTACCGGGGGCCATCAAATCAACCACCCAGGCATGTGCCCTGACTGGAAAGGAACTGCAACCTTTTGTTTTATGAAATGATGCCCAACCAACTGAGCCATACTAGTCAAGACTCAACATGCCCCTTTAACAAGAAATTCTTAAGCTGTGACAATTTTCTTTATTGCATCAATGATTTCCTTTTCTGTATATCCTCTGTTTGGAATTATGTGGATATTAGATATCTGAAATCAATCCTCTAAATTTCTCTCACTACCATTTCTAACTTATCTTGTTTTATTTTCTATGAGATTTAGTCAGTTCTATTTCCCAACTTTTGAGATTTTTATACTTATTATATTTATTATTCCTAAAAAGCTCTGCTGTGTTCTTATATCTTACCTGGTTACTGTTTCATTGATGTTAACTTTTTATTTTTATCTGATATAAAATCATACTTTCTGGTTTGGTGGTTTTTGTTTTTTTTTTAAGCTTTCCTCTTTCTGCATGGCCTTAGATTCCTCAAAGTTGCTTTTTCTTCTTGAAATATTTATCATGAGTCTGATTATCCCTGATGTCTATTCATATTTGGGAAGAAGATGTTATAATAAAAAACCTAATTGGGATTTCTGTGTAACTGGAGGAGTGGGTTGTCAACCACAGGCTTCAGTCAGCACTACCTTTAGGTCTCGTTTACAGGTTTTGGATTTCTCATCTCTGAGAAATCTTTTCGCTTCGGATTAAAGACCTGACTGTTAACATGCTGGGGTGTGATTAGGAAAAGACAACTTGAGAAGTCTCAATATTCGGTAAGATTTTACTTTTCCCTATTTGGGGTACAGTGCATTCACCCTCTCTATACACAGTGTTCCCCGCAGCGATTACAATTTTATCTTTTCTACAAAGTAAAGGATGGATATTTGTCTAAGGAAGTGTTGGTGGGGACTTAATTGCTTCTTAAAAAGACTTTCTAACAACCAGACTCACTTTTAAGTTAGCTAGTAATACTAATTCCTGAGCTGTTTGGTAGTTCTCCAATACAATTTTGACTGATGCTTAGCTTTCCCCACTGAAAGCCTGGCAATTAGCCCTTTTAAATATATGGAATCAGGTATTACAGCTTTGTATCAGAGTTCAGCATTTATTTGCTAGGGTCTCTTCTCCTGTTCTCTTTGAGCTTATATTTTTTAAATGATAATTTTATTGTTTTCTTATTGGTATCAGGAGGATGGAGAGATATATCACTAAATACTTTTTTGGTCAAGGAAATGACAAAAATCATTGGAGATGATTCTGCCATTAATGCCATGATTCTGCCATTATTCTGCCATTTGTGTTCTCTCTGCCTCTGAGACAGAGGCAGAGAGAACACAAATGGCAGAATAACAATGAAGCAGTAAATTAGATTCTATTTATCATGAAGTTAAACAGCTTCAATTCGCTTTCCAAATGCTTACCGGACATTTGTAATCTCTAGCTCTTTCATGTTTCAGTGTGTGCATTATAAGTGTGTATCTTCTCTGAAAAACCATTCCACATTCCCCACATTTATGAGATGCTTCTTCTTCAGTATTTTCTTTAGCATCCCTTTTTGGCTGTTTCATCTTTTTTCCTCTTTGAACTAATTTCTGGGCTACCTAAGTAAGGGACAAAAAACACAATCTAAATAAATATAATCATTTTTATTTTTAAGTCATGATTCATAAATATTGCAAATTCACATTATCTTACTAATACTGGTATTTAAACATTAAGTTGCTTTCCTGCACCTATCCCACTTCATTTCAGAATGATTTTCACCATAGGCATGAGTTTATCAGGTTATCAATAGAATGCTTTCAAATTAAAGCTAAAATTACAAAGGCCAATTCTTCTTCATACCTGTTGAACTGCTGACTTGGGAATGGCTTTCCGTTTCTGCAGCTTTCTCTCCATTCCTTTGTGTAGTCGGATATATCCCCCTTCATTAATAGAACGCTGTCGAAGCCTGCTTCTGTAAGTATCATCAGGGCCAAGGTCTGTTTCTGCAACTAGATTTTCCTGATCTTTTAAAGATTGGCCGAAGTTCAGCCTATGCTCTGGAATGTCTTCATCACAGAGATCCTCCACTGATATATCATTTCTCATATCAGTGATTTCTGGAGATCTACTGATTATATTCTCTTTGGAAAGTTTAGGATAAATATTAGAAACTGTGCTATCTTCTTTGTTGTTTAGAGTTTCTAGTTCTGTCTGGTTGGTTTTTGTTACTATATCAACAGACTCCATTTCAGGATGAGAATCAGGTATACAGCCTACAGGTAAAGATGACAGAGTAGCTTCAGCCTCTGAAGAAACCTGGGGCTCAGGCTGCTGTCTTAGCTCTCCACTCTGTTCAGCTTCTGGCAAGTCTCCATTCACCAGTAGCACAATTTCACAGTCCTCAAGTTCAGTAGATAAAGTTGGGGTGGCTCCCTCATTGTTAGCCACAGGAGGTGCTGTACCTCCATTTTGCTCTGATAAGTCTTGGGTAGATGCAACTGTTTGTACTTCACCCTTCTTATATACGGTTAGCTGCTTCTCTTCCATTAGTTTATGTACACTTTCACAGATTTCTAAAACTTCTGACATGAAAAGATGCCGAGCCAAGATGGCTACATCAGCCATGCTACAGAAATCAAAACTTAGCACAGAAGTATAGGCAAATTCCAGTAAAGGAAGGAAGCTTGCTTTACAGAAACCTATAGGAAACAAGACAGATGGGGGACATAAAAGTCAAATCACCACTAAAACACCTTGTAAGAACAATTAATATATGATTATGGCAATATAAAGGCAAATATGACCATTTATTTTTGTAATTAAATACCCTGTATTTGCTTTGTGTTCTGGTTGCTTATTAAACCTTGACTAACTCACTTCTATGAGCCGAGTCTCTCAATACCTAAAATAGAAAATAATATCAGACTTACTACCTCAAAGAGTTGTTGTAAGGCAGTCATTTTCAAACTGTACTCCTTAGAACCCCGGGGGTTCCTCAAATTCCCCTCAAGAAACAGCTGCTGGAGAACGGAGGGTAAAAAAAGAGAGGGACGCAGGTGAGTAGGCAGGGTTCAACCAACTTGTCTCCTAACCTCACTTCATAAGTATAGCTGTATATTTTAATACAAGTCCATATAAAAAATGTGATTGTGAACAAAGGTTCTACTACTAAAAATTTGAAAACAATGTCAAAGACAGGAGGTCAGAAAAATTTTTCTATGAAGAATCACATAATTAATAGTGCAGGCCATAAAGATATCTGTTGCAACTACTCAACTCTCATTGTAGCTAGAAAGAGTAGCCACAGATAACACATACATAAATGAGTGTGGCTGTGTTCAAACACAAGTCTATTTCTAAAAAAACAAGGGAAAGGAAGATTGGTCTTTGGGCTATAGTATGCCTATCCCTGATCTAAGGAATGAAACAATTACTAATCATGTGATTACTAATTAGTAATCAATAATTAAGAATTTATGTGAGAAAATAAGATCAGTTTATTTCTTTTCTTCTAAGCTCTTAGTACTTTGCTTTCAAAAGCCATCTTAAATATTCACATAATTCTAAAATCAGAAAATTACAGTGGTATGTCCAACTCCATCTTTATAACCAGTATAATTAAGATGTGGATAGCATTCCAGAGTTTCTTTATAAAGTCAAGCAAATATTTGTACTCTCTCTTCTTACAGTAGGCACACCCTACTTTCAATACATAATAATTTATCTTAGAGAGCTTTTATTAAATACAGAGAGCCAAAGCAACCTTTTAAAAACTCACGTTTGCTGTGTTTTTCAGTTTTGGCTCAAGGTACATAAAATGTGGTTCTTTTACATAGGAAGACAGGATGGACAAGTATACAGGAAAGCCTTAATTGTGACATATGATAGGACAGAGGTGTCAAACTCATTTTCACCAGGGGCCACATCAGCCTCATGGTTGTCTTCAAAGGGACAAAATAATTTTACGACTGTATAAATGTAACTGCTCCTTAACTGTTAAGGAGCTGAAACTACATTCGCCCTTTGAAGGCAACCACAAGGCTGTTGTGGCCCCTGGTGAAAATGAGTTTCACACCCCTGCATTAGGAGTCAGGTTGAAAACTGAGGGAACTACACATCAACATTATCATCATGGCTACTTCTGCCATTCCTATGAAGCCTATAATTAATAGGCTGTAGCCACATTAATCTTGCTATAAATTATGAGACCAAGTTAAATGAGCTTGAGATAAGTAAGAATATTTCTTAAAAAAAAAAAACACAAAAGAACACCTACCAATAAAATAATGTATTTTGGTCTTTTATCTAGTATCTTTCTCATTTCTAAGTTTGAAGTCATATAAAAATTTTCCCATAAAGAGCTAAGTGCTCCAAATAACACTTTGAATATCTAAAACCATTTTTTCAAAGATAAAAGTTATGTTTTATTATAAAATACTAAAAAACACACAGAAGTAACAAAACAAAAAATTACTCATAATCTTACATCAAAAGATAACAGATAGATAATTTTGGTACTCTCTTTTTACCCCACCTTTTTATATACACATACATGGTATACATGTAAATAAAAATGAAATGGAAAATTGTGCAAGATGTAAAAGTCCTAGAGCTTTGTTATACACAACAATGTGAATACAGTTAATACTACTGAACTGTACACTTAAGATAAACTTTATACTGGGTTTTTTTTTAAAGATTTTATTTATTTATTTATTTATTTATTTTTTAGAGAGGGAAGGGAGAGGGAGAGAGAGAGGGAAACATCAATGTGCGGTTGCTGGGGGACATGGCCTGCAACCCAGGCATGTGCCCTGACTGGGAATCGAACCTGCAATGCCTGGTTCGCAGCCCGCGCTCAATCCACTGAGCTACGCCAGCCAGGGCAATAAATAAAAAACTTTTAAAAGTAAAACTAAAAATATGAAATGTCCCCAGACTGATAATGCCCTTAGTACATAAAAAAGCAAATGTGTTCTCTGTGGAAAACACCGTCAACACAGGACTCAAAAATGTCCCATAAAATTCTAAAGAATATGAATTCAGTGTATACAGATTTTTTTTAAAAAAATCACAGAGAGTCCTGACTGGTGTGGCTTAGTGGACTGAGCGCCAGCCTGCGAACTGAAAGGTCACTGGTTCAATTCCCAGTTAGGGCACATGCCTGGGTTGCAGGCCAGGTGCCTAGTTGGGGATGTTGATATGCAACCAATGAGTTGTTTCTTTCCCTCTACTTCTCCCTCCTTTCCCTTCTCTCTAAAAGTAAATAAATACAAAATCTTAAAAGTAAAATAAAAATAAAAATCACAAAGAAACAAGGCACTGTGAACAAAAGCTAGCATAAACAAACAGCATAATTCAAACCAGCAAAGATTTTAAGTATTGCTATGATCAGACACAGAAAATAAAGGTTGGCATATCAGTAGAGCAAAAGTAGCTCCCTAAAAGAGACATCTAAAAAGAAGTAAATAGAACCTCTAAAAATGGAAAACATAAATTAGAATTAAAAACTCAATAAATTTAACTGTAAATCAGACACAACTAAGGAGTGATCTAGAATTTTCCAGGATAATCTACAAAGAAATGAACAAAATATGAGAGACTGAAAGACACAGAATATAAAGTGAGAATGTCTAACTGAAGTTTCAGAAAGGTAGAAGAGAAAGAGGCAGAGACAATTTTTAAAGAGATACCAGCTGAGAATTTTTCTCAACTAATGAGAGACAATCCCAACTGCTGAGTTCAGGAAGCCCAACAATTTCCGTGCAGGGCAGTTTGAAGTCAAAGACTCTCATATATTGGGTAAATAACAAAACTAAAAATACGATGTTTAAAGAGACATCTATAAGTATTGCATAGGAATTATAGTCAATAACATTGTAATAACTATGTATGGTGTCAAGTGGGTACTGTAACACTTCGTAAAGTATGACTGTGTAACCACTATACTGTGTACCTGAAACTAATACAAAATAATACTGAATATAAACTACAATTTAAAAAATAAAAATATATTAAGGCCCTGGCTGGTGTGGCTCAGTGGATTGAGTGTGAGCCTGCAAGCCAAAGGGTCGCTGGTTCAATTCCCAGTCAAGGCACATGCCTGGGTTGCGGGTCAGTTCCCCAGTAGGAGGCACATGAGAGGCAAGCACACAATGATGTTTCTCTCCCTCTTTTTCTCCTTCCCCTCCCCTCTGTCTAAAAATAAATAATTAAAATCTTTAAAAAATAAAATAAAATCACAAAAAAAGAAAAATATATTAAGGAGACATCTGAAACATAAAGATACAAAAAGGCTGAAAATAAGAGATGTAAGAAAGATATCCTAGGCAAACAGTAACAAAAATGTTGTTTATATACCAAAAAGTATTTATACTAGTAGCTAAAATAGAAAACAGAAACTATTATTTACAATAGCATCCAACACAGACTTTAAGGGTAGGAAGTAACACTAAAGATAAAGAGGGTCACAACATAGTGAAAAAAGGATGTTTTATCATAAAGCCATAATTCTAAATTTATATACATGTAATAACATGGCCTCAATATACATAAAACAAAAATTAAACTCAGTAAAAAATAGACAAATGAATGACACTAGTTAATCTTCTAAAGCACCTCTTGTCAGTCACTGATAGATCAAGCACACAAAATAATCGATAAGTAAAAGAAGTAACAATTAACAATTTTGATCTAATTCACAATATACTGCATATTGCACCCAACTGAAAAAAACTCACATTTGATTCACAAACAAAATGAAACATAAAAACAGACCATATGTAGAGTTAAAAACAAGTGTCAATAAATAGTCAGAATTAAAGGGAAATTTATAGCCCTGAATGTTTAAACTACACAGTGAAAGGTTGGCACTCGATGGCTAAGTAAGCACGATACTTAACAACAACAAAAAAAGAGAGTGTATGCCCCCTAAAAAAGAAAGGTAATAAGGAGAAGAAATTAATAAAAAAAACAACAGGAAAAGGACTCATGGACATGGACAACAGTGCGGTGACTGCTGGAGGGAGAGGGTATAAGGGGACTAAATGGTAAGGGGAAAAAATACAATAAAGATTAAGTAAAATGCCCTGGCTGGTGCGGCTCAGTAGAATGAGCACCAGACTGCGAAGCAAAAGGCCACTCACTGGCTTGATTCCCAGTCAGGGCACATATAGCTAGCTTCACAGCACATACACTACAACAGGACCGATACGGACAAGATTAACATGGGCCCCATGCAAAGATGACACTCAAATTCATTAAGCTTTTCATATGTTTTTTAAAAAAGTGATAGCCAATGTAACTGAACTGTAAAAGACTGAGAAGCTGTTTCAATAAGGGTAGGAAAGTTAACCCAAAACTTACAGGTTTTCCCCTGTAGGGTATTAACAGTTCTTCACCTATTAGCAAATTCATTTCAATATTCCTTTAGCTGGAAGCAATTACTTTCTTGAAAATTCTATTAGTAGCAATGTTAACATCTTAAGGTTTCCTCGATTAATTACACAAAAGTTTTGAACTATATTTGCATAAAAGTCAGATTTTTAACATTTAAAAAGTTATGCTTTGGCAAAGAGGTAAGGAAAGGTTTTCTGTAAAGAGCCAGATAAGCAAATATTTTAGGCTTTGTGGGTCATTGATTTATGTAGCAACCTGTTTTTAAAATTCTCACCCAAGGACATGCTTACTGATTTTTTTAGAGAGAGGAGGAGGGAGGGAGAGAGGGACAAAAACACGATGTGAGAAAGAAACATGGAGTGGTTACATCTCCTATGTTCCACCACCGAGAACCAAACTGCAACCTGGGTTTATTCACTAACCTGAAATCAAACCCTTCAGTTTACTGGAGGACGCTCCAACCAACTGAGCCACACCTGCCAGGGCTATATAGCAACTATTCAATTCTGCCCTCATAAACTGAAAAGCAGATATATACAACATGTAAATAAATGAATATGGCTGTCTCCCAATAAAACTTTATTTACAAAAGCAGGTAGTGGGGCCAGATTTGGCCTGCAAACTGTAGTTTACTGATGGCTGCTTTAGCAGGATTTTAAAAAGTAAACCTTAATAAAAAAAATTTTAGCACTGGCTGGTGTGGCTCAGTGGATTGAGTGCTGGCCTGCAAACCGAAGGGTAACTGGTTCGATTCCCAGTCGGGGCACAGGCCTGGGTTGCAGGAAAGGTCCCTGCTTGGGGGTGTGCGAGAGGTAGCCCCAATCCATGTAACTCTCAAACATTGCTATTTCTCTCCCTCTTTTTCTCCCTCCCTTCCTTTCTAATAAAGTAAATAAATAAAATCTTAAAAAAACCTTTTTTTAAGCAAGAGAAAAGACACAAATAACTGAGCCCTAGCTGGTGTGGCTTAGTGGACTGAGTGCTGGCCTATGAACTAAAGAGTTGCCAGTTCAATTCCCAGTCAGGGCACACACCTGGGTTGTGGGCCAGATCCCCAGTAGGTGGCACATGAGAGGCAATCACACATTGATGTTTCTCTCCTCTTTTTGTTCCTCCCTTGCCCCTCTCTAAAAAATAAATAAAACCTTTCAAAAAAGACACAAATAATTGATACCAAAGAATAAAACATATCTAAAGTCACCAGAGACATTTAGAAGAGAATACTATGAAAAATTTTAGGCCAATAAACTTGAAATTTTTAATGAAATGGACAAATTCTGGCAAAAACAATTTTTAAATCAATTAATTAAGATAAAATAGAAAAACTGAACAATACCCTAACCATTAAACTTGTCAAATTAGCAATTAGAACTCTTCTCCCAGAGTTCACTATAGGCACAGAAAATTTTAGCCACCATTCTATGAAACATGCAACAAACACTTGTAATCTCATAGTAACTCTTTCAGTGTATGTAAAAACTGGAAGGAACACATTTTATAAGAACCACTTCTGAGATCAAAATATGACAGAACCAATTTGAAAAACTAAATCTACCCATGAAGGTAGATACAAATGTTTTAAATAATATTAACAAATCAAACAGCAATTTATACAAAAGCTAATATATCATGACTAAACTAGATTTCAGAAGTGAAACCTGGCTTAACATTAGAAAATCAACATAATTTCCCACATTAACAGAATGAGAAAAATAAAGACTGTCTTAATAGATACAGAGAAAGTATGTGGTAAGTCAACACACATTTAAGAGAAAATTTCCTTAATGTTAACAGGGGTGAAAGGTTATTTACGTAAAACATATACCAAACAACATAGTTCATGGTAAAAACAACAACAACAAAAAAACTTCTTTAGAAATGAGAATCATGTAACTGAACCTTCTATCACCACTTCTATTCAACTGCTGTTTTTTGATGTCCTGGACAGCATTGTAAAGCAAGGGGGGGGGAGTTCAAAATATAAGGACTGGAAAGGTAGAAACAAAAACATTACTATTAGTAATCACTTTATGTGAAATATCTTAAAGAATCTCTAGATGAAGGTCTGAACTAAGGAAATTTATTAGTATTACTGTATATAAAATCAATATATACCAGAAATACACCCAAAATTATGTAATGTTAAGAAGAAAAAACTATAATAGCATCAAAAAGTATAAAGTACCTTAAAATAATATAGCAAAAGACATATGAGGCCTTTATTGGATAAATCTCTAAAACTTTATTAACCTGATATAATTTCTATCAAAATACATTATGTTCTTTTTGTGGAAGTTGAGGAGCTGCTCAAAGCAGTTTATGTGGAATAGCACATGGTTACCAATAACTAAGACTACCTGAATAATAAAGGTGGGAGACTCTTCTTATTATTATAAAGCTAAGGTAATTAAAACCAAGTGATAAGAGTGTAGAAATAAATAACCAATAGATTAGAGCAAAGCCTAGAATCAGTACCAAACACGTGGAGATTTGTTTTGTCTTTGGGTGAAAAGAGGATGGAGTTTTCACTAAATGGTTCTGAGACAAGTGATGATCAAAATGGGGGAAAATGGTATCAAACACCTATTTTACACCAATAAGAATAAATTCCAAATAGATTAAAATGTAAACATGAGTCCTGACCGGTCTGGCTCAGTTGGTTGGGCATAAAGGCTATCAGTTCAGTTCCAGTCAGGGCATATGCCTGGGCTATGGGTTGGGTCCCCAGTCAGGGTGGGTATGAGAGGCAACCAATTGATGTTTCTCTCTCCCCTCCCCTCTCTCTAAAAATAAATAAATAAAATCCTTTAAACAATTAAATATGAAAGAAAAACTACCAAAATTTAAGAAGACAATGTATAAAAAAACCTAAGTAGGAAAGAATTTTAAGTATAAACAACATAAACACTGAATTGAACTACATTAAGCTAGGTAATTAAAAAAAAAGGCGTACTTTTTTTTTTTTTTTTTTTTTTTTGCCTTGGCTGGTGAGGCTCCCTGGGGTGAGTGCTATTCTGCAAGCCGAAGGGTCGAAGGGTCGCCAGTTCCAACTGGGTCCAGGCACCGTGCCTGGGCTGAGGGCCAGCTCCCTGGTTGGGGGTGTGTGAAACGCAATGGATCGACATTTTCTCTCACATATTGATAGTTCTCTCCCTCTTTTTCTCTCTCCCTTCCTCCCCAAAAATAAATAAAATCTTAGAAAAATACATGTACATTTTTAAAATACTGTACACACACTTTTAAAATTTTTTTAAATTTTTATTTATTTATCTGAAAGAGAGGAAGGGATAGAGAGAGCAAGAGAAAAAACATCAATTTGTTATTCCACTTATGTATGCATTCACTGGTTGATTCTAGAATGTGCCCTGACAGGGGTGGAACCCTTGGGACTGTGCTCTAACCAACTGAGCTAACCAGCCAGGGTTGTACACATATTTTATAAACACTCTTTATCTACTTAATATTAAATCAAACAAAAATTCTGAACATCTACTTTACCTGTCATTGTTTTACATTATATTTGCTGAACAAACATAACAATAAGCATATGGAATGAAGAATGAGTTATTTTTTTTGTAATATTAGGAGTCTGTATTGTAGGTATTTGGCAGCAGATATTTAATTTGCTATAAAAAATTTGTTGTAAGAAACTGGAAGAAGAACACTCATACATTTCTTTTTGCTTCAGATGCATGAAAGACAAAAAAAAATTCCAAAGCTAAAAATACCTGTGATAAGTTTTATTATTCAGATGGCCAGGTATAAGACATATTTTCCCCTCTGAACTACCAAACCCAGAGAAAAGCAAACATCAGTAATCTAGATTGTAATGCAACTCTATGTTCCATAAAAGGTTTTTTTTTTTAATCTTTTTTTTTTTTTAAGATTTTATTTATTTATTTTTGGAGAGGGAAGGGAGGGATGGAGAGAGAGAGAGAAACATCAATGTGCGGTTGCTGGGGGCCACAGCCTGCAACCTAGGCATGTACCCTGACTGGGAATCGAACCTGCGATGCCTTGTTCGCAGCTCGCGCTCAATCCACTGAGCTACACCAGCCAGGGCCCATAAAAGTTTTTTAACACCATTACATCCCTCTTTACATGCAGTGGATGCTTAATAAATAAATTTTTAGTAACTAAAAATACAAGGGGAGGGACCCCCCAAAAAAACAGAATTTATTTATAAAAACTTGTGTATTTACTCTTAAATATTTAAACTCCAGTCACCTTCAAAGTCCTCTCCATCTGACACAATGCACCTATCGAGACATTTTTTTCCACTGCGCAAAACAGTTTCTGAACTCATCAATTTTGATGCCTTTCAGTGCTTCTGCCATTTTTTTGTTTGTTTGTTTCACCTCTTCCACACTGGCAAAACATTTCCCTTTAAGGACTTTTTTCATCCGGGGAAACAAAAAAAAGTTGCTTGGAACAAAATCCAGGGAATATGGTGGTGCACGGGGGTCATGTCATTTTTGGTCAAAAACTGCTGCACACTCAGTGTGGTGTGTGCAGGTGCGCTTGTAAATCCCCCATCATGAAATGGGCAAATGCATTGAAAGGGTCTTCAAAAAAAAATTCACTGAAGCCAAACACAGCCTCTTCCAACAACACCAGCTGGTACTCTGATACAGATGAGTTCCTGGAATACTCTCTTAGCAGGAGAAACCTGTACAACAAAAGTTCTGCCCCTCTGGAAGATACTCTGTTTTTTTTTAGGGGAGTCCCCCCTTGTATATATATTGCTAAGAAAAAAATACATGTACTTGTCTTTGAGAAGAAATAAGTTTAAAATTATAAAGTAGAAAAGAATCAGGTTGACTAGGTTAAGTGTTTACATACCTGGATAAAGATACTGTTCTGTTTCAGAAAGATAAATGAGACTTTACACAGTGTTGTCAGTAATTTAAGAGTTGCAGCAAGTTAATATCATGAGAAACTGGATAAACAAGGTTAGATATCTCAATTCTTCCTAAATTTTCATTTATTGACCTCTAAGCCCTGCTATAAGTTCCAGTAAGGCCAAAAAGGTCAAATTATTCATTTATAATAATAATAAAACAAAAGAAACAAAAAAATAACCCAAACCTAGAATTCTGATTATCTACATTGACAATTTGGTTATTGCACCTAGTTAATTTTAATGATTAATCTTAAAAAACAAGAACCAGATCTACACAAGTCCTCTAGTACATGATCTACAACATAATACATAAGCAGTCAATTTTTAAAGATTTTATTTATTCATCTTTAGAGGGAGGGCAAGGGAGGGAGAAGGGGAAAGAAAGAAACATCGATGTAAGAAAGAAACATCCATCAGCTGTGAGAATGAAACATCCATCACCAGCCTCTCCCATGGCCTCAGCTGAAGACCAGCCTTGCAACCCAGGCATATGCCCTGACCAGGAACTGAAACAGGGACCTCTCTATATGCAGAATGACACCTAGCCCACTGAGCCATAGAGTCAGGGCAGCAGTCAATTTTTAAATAACCATTTAGTATAATAACACTGATGCAGTTATGGATTTCTTTCAAATTTTTTTTAACAGTGTAAATCCCAGATATTCTTCTACTGCTACAACTGTCTCACCTAAGGGACAGCAATAGGAAATGACAGCCTTTTCCTTAAATCTCCCTTGGAAACCTTGCTAAAATACATATACACCCATCTTGTATGTACTTACAAACAAAAAGCATGAGTATTAGAAAATTCTTACCAGAAAGATCCACCACTGCCTCATGACTGGAAATAGCTCCTTTCTCAATAAAAAGATCTCGAAAATATTCGCTATTAGCTGATAAAACAGATTTGTGGGCTTTGTACTCTTCTCCTTCAATTAACAAGGTAACATCACAGAACTGGTTGGAGAGTCTCTGTTCATTCAGCTGTTTTAAGACAGCCTGACAATGTTTTGGAGAAGAACGTTTCACCACTCCTTTTGTGTCAACCTATCAAAATAAGTTTGAGACCAAGAGTTGTAATTACGTATTATCTGTATTTCTACCCTTAATAGAATTTAGAACAAGACACATCATTCCCTTTTAAGAGATACCACTAATATAAAGAAATAACCTGATATTCTATCATTATTACCTATGTATTTAAATGAAAAGACATGTTGTTCTCACTCTTTTCTGCTACGTTCATTCTACTTGAAAACCTGTATTTCACGTCTTGCTGCCTCTTCTTACTAGAAATTGATAACGAATAAAACTAGTGCAGACAAAAAAAAAGACCCAGCTAGATTAATTTTACCTTGCTGCATGCCTCAAAGAGTACTTCCAGAAATGTATTCTACCAGTATCAACATACCATTAAAAAAGAAGACAGGAGTGATTAACAAGTGACATTCTGAAGATTAGAAACAATAGGAATATTTATGATTCATGAAGAGGCAATATTAACATACTTTTAGTGTCTATAACATAGTGTATTACTTTAGACATAGACTTGCTTCATCTTCAATGTCAGTGCCAATACTCAAGCAGTTTTAGTAATTTAAGGAAAAATTCACAAAGACTACAAATACTAATATACTAGTTACACATGTTAAAGTTGAATAAAAAGTTCCACTTACAAATACAAGTTCATGTTTAGATATTGGCTTCTTTTTTGCAGGCTTGGAGGCCGTATTTGGAGTTGAAGTAAAGTTGCTCAGGTCATCCTCTGATTCATTACTTTCTTCTCCAGATTCAAGGTCTAGTCCCAATTCTTCCAACATTTCTGAAGTATCTGATATTGGACGGGAGCGATCTAGTTTCTCCTGACATTTGCTACACTGTTTAATATAATCTTTGACTTGCTTTAATATACCTACAATGGAAATAAAAATTAATAAGTCAAATTTAATACTGTTCTCATTTGAAAACTGAAGAATATATTATATTGTTATTTCATTTGAGTTATACTTATGTATGTGCCAGCACATATGTGTGGACCCACACGTTCCCCATAAAGTACGTAGAGGAAGTTCTTTAGAATTTAAGATACATTTTTTCAAAGATATAAGGTTATAAATGATGGTTTCTTTCCATGTTAAGTAAACTGTTTCATTGTTTATTCCTGGTTATTCACTTCTCCATCATATGCCTATGTAGCACTGCCCATTTTCATGTGAGCTGTACTCATTCATGCAATTAGGAACTACATGAACTTCAATATTCAACTGTTTTTTGACCTTTAAAAACAGTAATATAATCGGCTGAAGGTAACACCTCTCCACCCTACCAATAGGCTTCACCATGCAATTTGCTTTGGTCAATGGATATGTGTACCATGTATGCTTAGAAGCTTAACAGGCTCTGTTTCCCATCAGTTCTCTGATCTTTGTCCCCTCTCAAAGAGCAACATGTTCTAGATGGATGCCGTCCTCTACCCTGAACTGCAGCTGAAAAAAAGACAGTGGAACCAATCTGTGACCTGAACAGGACTACAACCAAACCTTTTATAATCAGATAAAATAAATCTCATGTTTTTGAAAGGTTTGAGATTTTAGGTCTATAAGAAATAACTTCATATACAACTAACAAAAGTTCAATGATACAAGCTATTCACAAAACCCTAATTTGAATTTCAACTTCCAGTTCAGCATGTTGGGGTCAGGGTAGGGAGCAGGAAGGAACATTTTTTTATACATAGCAGGTCCATGAATAATGTCGTTTTGTTCAATTTCGGTTTGTTATAACTTTGATGAGATTAAGAGTTAAGCAGGAACGTAACTCTTGTTTATATCAATTAGCCCATGGTAAAATTTATTTTGTTATACATCATTTTGCTTCAAATCACAAACTATAGCGGATATTACATAAGAGCTTACTGTACACACACACACACACACACCCATCATCCTTATAAGTTAGAACCAATTAATTATCATTTTACACACTGGGAGAATGAAGCCCTAAGAGGCAAGTAACTAATCCAAAGTCACAGCTAATAAATTGCATATCTGGGCCCCCAGAAGCCATGTGATTTTCCATATATTATACTACTTACCCAGGAACACACCCTGTGGCAGAAACTTCTTCCCCACAATGCCCAAGTAAAAGGCAAATGAAAAGGCTAGTTAACTAGCTAAAACAATACAGAGGTATTTAAGTTCCTAGAAAGAGTTTCAAGATATCAAAATATACCAAGTTCCTTGCTTTCAACTTTCAGAGAACAGTCAAGCAGTATTTCTCAAATTGTATTCTGTCCCATACTTATGAAGAAAGTATACACTGGACTAATAAGTTCAGAAATTATAGTCTAATTTTAGACATATACAATGTATATTATCACATTAAAAGCTCTCAGTTCTATGGTAAAGAAATCTTTTTAACCTATCAAGTTGCTAAATTTGTTTGTTCACAGAATACCATTTTTTAGCAGATAACTTAGAAAATAATAGGTTAAGATCAAATATAACGTTCATTTAAAAAGGTATTTTATATATGCATAGATTTAGAGAGTAACAGAGCTTATATTCTAGCATCTAAAAATATTAAAATCAATAACAAGTCTACACCTGTATGGGGTATAATGAGTAGGTTTAAAAAAAAAACAATAAAGAGTCTGAACAGATACATAGTTTACATACAATTAAGCGTAAATTGGCCCTGGTTGGTGTAGATCAGTGGACTGAATGCTGGCCCATGAACCAAAAGGTTGCTGTTGGATTCCCAGTCAGGGCACATGCCTGCGTTGTGGGCTAGGTCTCCAGTAGGGGACGTGTGAGAGGCAACCACACTAATGTTTCTCTCCCTCTTTCTCTCTACCTTCCTCTCTCTCTAAATATAAATAAATAAAATCTTTTTTTTTTTAAAGTGTAAATGGACCGTTAGCTGGCAACAGTCAGTTGGTTGGGCATCACCCCACAAGGCAAAAGGTTCAATCCTAGGTCAGAGCACATGCCTGGGATGCTGGCCTGGTCCCCAGTTGGGGCGTGAGCGAGAGGTAACCAATCGATGTTTCTGTCACACATTGAAGTTTCTCTCCCTCTCATTCTCCCTGCTTTCCCCTCTAAATAAACAAAATCATTTAAAAAGAGAGTAAATGGAAAAGATGCTCATTTTCTCTGTAAAAAAAAATGAAAAGACAGTCGTTCTCTTTGTAAAAAAAAAAAAGTAAACAGGTTGGAATAATGAAAATTTTCTGAAGATGAATAGTTGTGATGGTTATTCAACAATCTAAATGTACTTAATGCCACAAATCATACACCTAAAATGACTAAAATGATAAATTTCATGTTATAGATATTTTACCATAATAAAAAATAAGCATGGGCTGGTGCAGCTCAGTGGACTGAGCGCGGGCTGCGAACCAAAGCACTGCAGGTTCGATTCCCAGTCAGGGCACATGCCTGGGTTGCAGGCCACAGCCCCCAGCAACCGCACATTGATGTTTCTCTCTCCCTTCCCTCTCTAAAAAAATAAATAAATAAAATCTTTAAAAAAATGAGCATGTGAATCGGTGAAAAATGGTGTAAGAGAAGATACACACACACATATACATATATATATATAATTCCTAGTAAGAAACAGAGAATAAGAAGTGTTGCTATGAAAATTTTCATGTCCAAAATAAAGAAGACAAGAGGCAGTTTTTTTTTCTAATTAATTGTTATTGCATTTCTAAACATTTTATGATTCTACACTATTTAGTATATTCTGTATTCAGCACAGGTTTGATTAAACTATTAACTGGTTGAGTTCAAATGGTATTGCAGAAACCACACAGAAGCATTTGAACAGCATGAAAAATAATAAATACTGCAAGAAAAAATGGTATGAATGTATGGTAGTCAATCAACTGTCTCAAAAAATCACCCTATTATGTTTTATAAGACCTTTAACCTGATTGTTAGTGTTTTAATGGGATCACTTTTTTAAAGATTTTATTTATTTCTAGAGAGAGGGGAAGGGAGGGAGAAAGAAAGGGAGAGAAACATCAGTGTGTGGTTGCCTCTTGTGTGGCCCCAACTGGGGACCTTGCCAGCAACCCAGACATGTGCCCTGACTGGGAATCAAACCAGTAAGTAACCTTTTGGTTTGCAGAATGACACCCAATCCACTGAGCCACACCATTCAGGGTTGATGGTTCATTTTTCATCTACCTTTACATATGCAGAAATCTTACCTCCCAATCTACCCAGAGCTGAGAAGGTGAAAGGAACTGACTCAAGATAACGACTCAAAAGACATCAATGTGTAAACATAGTTGATTCACTATTTTAAAAGTGGGAAAATACTGTGAAGGACTGAAATTACTTGTGCAGCAAAATATGAATCCTCTAACTAGCTTTGTGACCATGGCCAAGTCTCTAAAACTCTCTGTGCCCGTGTGTCATCAACTGGCTTAAATGTTAATATGTATAAGCACTTTGAACAGTGTCTGACACTCAGTAACTAGTACACAAGTGTTCGTTAAATAATGCTTACCGGGCAACCTCATTGGTACGTTAAAAAAATAAAAATAAAAAGTCCAGGCACTGGCTAGGTAGCTCAGTTGGTTAGAGTGTTGTCCCAATAAGCCAAAGTTTCGGGTCTGGTCAGGGCACATACAAGAAGCAACCAATGAATGAATAAATAAATAAGTGAAACAAAAAATCGATGTTTCTCTCTCTCCACACCCCTTCTACTGTCTCTCTAAAACCAACTGAGTAAAAACGTTTTTTAAAATCCACAAAAAAATCAAATTACCATTAAAAGGTTCTTTATTCAGTAAAGATTCAGAACAAAGTAAAATGAATGACTTCAGTGGGTCGTTCTCTAATAATAAACAACTTGAGGAACTGTTTCTCATTCAAGAGCAGGGTTTCTCAACCTCAGCAGTGTTGACATTTTGGGCCAGATGATTCCTGCAGGGGGTGCGGCGTGGCCGGGGGCTATCCTATCCTGTGCATTGTAGAATGTACAGGAGCATCCCTGACCTCTACCCAACTAGATGCCAACACAATCCCATAGCCAGACGTCCCTTGGGAGGCAAAATCGTCCCAGGTTGAGAACCACTGCTCTAGAGATCTATTTACAAAGTTGAACAATTGGCTCCCGTCAGCTGTTCAAGAACCTCCCTTCCCGTCAGCGTTAGAATACAACGACCACCCCCTGTTCACTAACCTCAAAGACTATTACTCTCCTCCCCGAAACTGGTTCCTAAGGAGTAGAAAAACTAGAACTATACTTCCCGACTATAACAATCGCAGTAACCATATTTAAACGCTTGTCACCGAATTAAAAAGAAAAATATTAAAACATTCAAAAGTAAGAGCATCTGCTATTCTTTACATTGAATTCTTGCCCTAAAAAAGGGCAAAATGGTTGTTTCCACAGTTCCTCCAAATCACTTCTGAAATACATTATTCCTTATTTACGCCGCAGTAGCACAATTTTAGGAATAGAGTACAGGGGTCCAGAGAAACTCAAATACGCTGGCCAAAACCCCACCGCAACACACTGGAAAAAGGAGCCCAGGCTTTCGGCAGACCCTCCCCCAAACCACTAGCACAACACACAGGCTCCGCAAACGCGGTCCGAAGCCCAGATCCTCCCCGGGAGCTAAGGAGGCGGGCCCTGCACTGACGCCAGTCCCGGCCCCACCCCGCGTCTGGCCCGCCCCCGGGGAAGCCCCCTTCGCCCCACCCCGGGTCAGGGCCCGCCCCCAGCTTCCCAGGGCTCCTTCCTGTGGGAAGTACGGCTCCTTTCCCGTCCCTCACCCTCTCGGCTCCGCCTGGCACCCGCTCCACCAACGAGCGTGTAGACTGGGACAGCGAAGGGCGTCCGAAAAGCGGGGTGACGGACCCACAAACCTGCGGTTCTGCAAGTAGGCCCAGGTCCGCCTAAGTCATCGGGCCTTGCATGCAGAGCAAGCCGCCAGCCCACCCTCTGGCCGCGGGGGAGATCCTACCTCGCCACCAGTACGTCTTGGACAAGTTGTGCCAGGTCTGATGCTGGGTGTGGTGAGTGCCGCCAGGGCCCAGGTGCGCCGCCTCGATGAGCCCCCAGCGCCGCTCGGGCTGCAGAACCACCTCCAGCTCCGCGAAGGTCTTGCGGTGCCTTTGCCGACGCTGGTAGTACAAGGTCCCGTCGCGCACCACGTAGCAGGCTGCAGCTTTGCGGATTTTACGCTTGACATTGCCCTCTGTGCCTGGCGCATACGGCTCGCACTCGTTCGTCAGGTAGCGCAATATGGCCCGGTAGCTTTCCTCGCTTGACATCGCTGACCCAGGCTCCCTGAGGGCGCCTGTCAGTGGTGAGGGAGGAAGACAGCGTCACTAGCTCCGGGCGGATGTAACAGCTGCGGCGACACTGTAGGGAGGAACGGCAGTGCCTGGTGAGTGCTCTTCGACCGCACCCGCAACGTGAAGGGAAAACTAACGAGTTGGTAACTAGGGGGAACTGCACTTCTCCAGCGCACGGGATCCGCTGGCGACTGACAAAATGGCTGCTGCACCACCGGAAGTGACGTAAATCAAGGGCAGTGGGTGAGGGAACTGAGCCCTGATTGGAGCACAGTGGCTTTTTGGCTTGCTGAAGCCCATAGAGTGACGTCAGGACTGCGGGAAGACATTTTGGAAGCGGGTAGACCCTTCCTGGGAGACCGAACTGGCTTTGGCCAGACATCTTAAGTCCTGGCAGTTTCCGTTTTTACTTAACCCCTCTTTCCCATACTCTTAAGCACGTGTAGAATCTGGTGGGCAATTGTTACTCCGTCAGACATACCCCGAGGCGTAAAGGAGTTTGTAACCCCGCCCCTACACCCTACCTTTTGAGACACCTGAGAACATAAAAGCATCGGATTATAAAGCTCCGAGTAAAATATTAGCCTATGGACACAAGACCAGAGAAACCCCATTTACACGGAAATGCAGCTTCAAGTTAAATGTTATAAAAATCAAACTCCATGTATTGATAGGAATTATAATTTCTAAACTTCAACCTACCCGTGGGCTACAAACTACCCATGGAATAGTCAGGATCTTTCAGGATTATTATATAGTGATTGTATTCTAAATGTGAACACCATCATGTTGACAAGGAGTTGGAATAGCTAGCACTATTTTCTTACACCACATTTGCATATATTTCACATATGTCTAGGGAGGAAAAGTCTGTTATATGCAACATACACTGAATGCCTGAAAGTCCAGGACACTTTTACTGCATTTTCCAATGTGCAGTGTAGGTCCAATTTCATATTTTTAGTTGGTAGTCCAGAGCAGTGGCCCTGGTCACCTGTCCCTGGATTAGATCTGCAGTGCAGAGAAGCCACAGGCCAATGCATTGCTCAGCAACCGGAATGGGCACTGACAGTCCTCTGGGCCCTTAAAGCTCCAGATCAACGCCTTCCTTTCCCAGCCCAGGAGACTGCAGCTGATGGGTGAGACTCTCTGACCTTTGTGGAGATGGGTGAATGCAGTGGGTTCACAAAACAGGATGCACACAGTCTCCGGGTACTTGGGGTGAGGGCTGCTGAAGTTTCCAGATAACCCGGAAATCTGAGGCTACATACTTGAAAGATTGTGGCTATAGGTACCTGAGCTCCCAGGCCCAGAGGCAAGACACCTACCACACCTGGGATTTACTTAGGATCATTCAATCCACAGACTGAGACTGCAGTTGGGGGAGGGAGGGGGAATTGGAAGGTGGAGTTACAACCCTCCCTTCTACGGGTAGGTGTCCAAATCCACCCTGCAAAGGCTGGGTATGTGCTCAGCTTGCACCTCCACTCTCTGCTGTGAAATAAATGCCCTTTAAAGGTCAATTTAGCCCTGACCAGCGTCGCTCGGTTGGTTGGGCATTGTCTTGCAGGGTGAATGGTTGCCAGTTTCCAGATCAGAGCACATGACAGAGTTGCGGTTCGGTTCAGCCCTGGTCGGCCAGGGGCATATGTCAAAAGCAACCTGTCAGTGTTTCTCACATCAGTATTTCCCTCTTTCTCCCTCCCTTATCGTCTCAATAAAAATAAAAATATTTTTTTAAAGGCAAGAGTTCCTTTGTTTTTAAAGATTTTATTTCTAGAGAAGGGGAAGGGAGAAAGAGGGAGAGAAACATCAGTGTGTGATTGCCTCTTGCACACCCCCTACTGGGGACCTGGCCAGCAACCCAGGCATGTGCCCTGACAGAATTGAACCCACGACCCTTTGGTTTGCAAGCTGGCACTCAATCCACTGAGCCGTACCAGCCAGGGAAAATAAAATCTTCAAAATTAAGGGGCGGGGGGAGCCCTGACCTGCGTGATTCAGTTGGTTGCGCTTCATCGCAAAATTAAAGATTACCAGTTGGCACCCTGGCTGATGTGGTGGAATGGATTGAGGGCTGGCCTGCGAACCCAAGGATCAGGGGTTGGATTCCCGGTCAGGACACATGCTTGGACTATGGGCCAGGTTCCCAGTAGGGGGTGCTCAAGAGGCAAGTACACATTGATATTTCTGTCCCTCTCTTTGTCCCTTTCCCTCTCAATAAATAAATAAATAAATAAATAAATAAAATCTTTAACTAAAAAGAGAGAGGGAGTACTGTAAGCAACCAGTGTATGTTTCTCTCCCTCTTTTTCTCCCTCCTTTTCTCTCTCTCTCTTTAAAAATAAGTAAATTTTTTTAAAAAGAAATTAAAATAAATTTAAAGGCAATTTGATATAAAAAGTAGTTAACATAAGGTTGTAAGTAAACAACTTGTGAAATAGTAAAGAAAAACTAAATTAAAGAAATCCCCCTACACCCACTTCAGTTTCTGCCAAAACACAATCCATGAAAGCACTGAGAGCCCAGTAAACACTTGGATTCTCCTCTCTGCCTTTGGGCCAATACAGAGACACATTTTAGTGAAATGTTTCTCAGTAGTCCTGTGGAAAACTAAGCTTGCTGTCTTATGAGAACAGGGATGAAGTGGTGCCAGCAGCAAGTGAGACTAAAATCTTCAATGATGACCACAGTGATGAGGAGGAGGCGGACAACTGCCTAGGAGGGGTGATGGGGTACTATCTAGGTATAGCATTTCCATCTTTTCACATGGGCAGCCCACTCCCTTTGTTGCCTTGGACCTTCGGTGTGATGGCCCTTCCTCTTTGTGGAGTCTCCCCTCTGTCCTTGCCCTAGGCCACCTGCAGCCTGTGTACCCTGCAGTCAGATATCTCTTTCCCTGAGGTAGCATCCTCAGAAACAACTATCACATGGCAGCAGCAAAAGGAGAAGCTGAAACCTCAAGATCCTGGGAGCCAGTAATATCACCATGGAAACCCCTAGACTAAGGAGGACTAAGGATCCACACCACATAACCCAAGAGCTTGCTCTGGGGTCCCTTTGCGCCCCATCAATCCCCCTCCAGCTCTAAAATAAAGGTTCTACATTGGGAGAGAGGGATTCAGGTGCTGCAGAGGGCAAAGCCTGGCTTGGGCACCAGCCTCGGGGTAGGGGATGGGGGAGGTCTTCTGGTGAGAGCCCCTACTAGCCTCCTGGTAAATGGGCAGGAGGTGACATCCCAGGAGGCTTTCTGAGGTAGGGTAGCTATGAAAGCCAGGGGCAGACGCCCGAGGCCACACGGAGCAGAGCATCATGCTGTTGCTACGATCTCTGCCTGGTCTTGTGCCTACCCTGATGGTGTGATGGTGCACTGCTGCTCACTCGTCCTGTCCCAGGCTCCTCACCCACACCCTGCACTATACCATCCTGTTGGTCCCCAGCTCTGTGCCCCTCTGTGGTCCCTGAGTCCTTGTATCCCCACGCAGCACCTCCTGGAATCCCACTCTGCAGTATGGCTGGCTGGGCCATTCGCCCTATTGTCCCCATTAGGCAGGAGGCACTGGGGTGCCAGCAACCTGAGCCCACTGGATCCTCACCCAACAGGGAAGGGCCCAGAACAGGCCTCCAGCATTGCAACACAGCTCTGTCCTTGTGGGCTGAGTTCCCCTGACACCCAGCAGACTATGAGACTTGGAAACCCAGTGCCCTGCCCCTAATGCCACACTTAGAAGATAGCAGCCTTGGGCCACCACTGGGACACTACTCAACCTTGACTACTGCCAGGCCCCAAATCCAATATCGCCACCTTGGACTTCCATGTCCATCAAGAGCAGCTGCTGACCAACAAGAGTACCCTAGACCCCTGCCTACCTTCATACTAGCTCTCAAAGGAAACAAAACCCAGTCAAGGGCAACCACAGAACTTTACTCACAGTTTCATATGCCCAGGGTTTACCAACAACCCTTAAAACCAAGGTCTGCCACTTGGACTCCACCTTGGATTTCCTGCTCCACAGAGAACAGCTACTGACCAGCAATGAGAGTGCCCTGGACCCCTGCCATCCTCCATTTGAGCTCCCAATGGGCTCAAAGCCCAGGTGAGGGCTGTCACAGCACTGTGCACCCTGGTTCACATAGGAACCCTAAGACCAAGATCTGCCCCTTGAACTCTTGCTCCACAGATGGCAGTGGATGCTCAACAACAAGAGTGCCCTTGTCTCGTGCCCACTTCCATGTAAGTTCTCAGTGGACTCACTATTGAGTGGAGGGCAACCTGAGAACAGCCATCACAACATTGTGCCCTGGTTCTTAGGTGAACCAGGGCAGTAGATGACCCCCACTCTCAGAACTCCAGGACCCCACATAGCCCCAAGGTGTCCCTCGATGTTTCCTGAGTGGTTGTCTGCCTGTGGCCATCAGGTGAGATTGGTTGAAGAGGCTGCTACCTGGTTGAGAAAAAAATATCTAACACCAGTTCTCATTCACCCCATCACCAAAGTGTCCATGAAAAATAAGCCCAGAAGGAGCAAGGAGTGAGGAGAGTAGTTTCACAAATGTCCCATTACCTCCTAGCAGCCTTGGTCCCTGCCCTGTTCCAAGTTCCCAGCTGGAGCACCAGCCCGAAGACCTTTGGTTTGGAATCAACTTCAGGCTGATGTCCTGCAGGCATATCACCTGGGGACCCTTTTCATCTGTGGAGTTATGCATGTTAGTGGAGCCCATGATAAGGACCAGGCCTCCCTAGACTGGCCACTAGTTGAGGCAGGGGACTGGGAGCAACATCCAGTAGAGGCCCAGGCCCTGAGTGCACTGGCATCCCTGGCTGAGCTCTTGCAGGCTAAGGACAGGCACTGTGCCCTGGAGCAGGAGGTTGAGGCTTTAGGACAGCAGACCCAGCAATGGGATCAGCAGCAGGCCAAGGTCCAAGCTCTAGAGTGCTTTTATCAGCAGCTTCTGGAAGATTTTGGGCAAGCCGAAATGGGGGCAGGAGTGACATCCCCATGTACATCCACCCCAAGACCACAGCACAGAAGGGGGGCTGGGGTGAAATGTGGGTCACCTCCTGGGGTGGAGGTGGAGTGAACCATCAAGACACCATATTCACTCACATCTCTGCTGTTCATGCTTAAATCTCATGATTTTTATTATTCCACTAGAAAGTAAACCCTCATTTTGACTTCTTGAACATACATTACGGGTTTAACTACCTTTTTTGGTTGTATCTACAGAATTGGGAATGTTTTAAAGTAGCATATTACTATTTGTGCAACAAATGTATGACATTTATTCATTTTTTTTAAAAAGATTTGACCTATTTTTATAGAGAGGGAAAAGAGGGAGAAAGGGAGCGAAACACTGATGTTCAAGATATACATGGATTGTCTCTCTCATACCCCTACCCACAGACCTGGCCTACAACCCAGGCATGTGTCCTGGCTGGGAATTGAACCAGCAACCCTTCAGTTCACAGGCCGGCACCGAATCCATGAGCCACACCAGCCAGGGCTGGTATTTATCCATTTTTTAACCAAATGCCAAATGTCAACTGTGGACCCCAGGGTCAAGCTGAGGGCACGGGTGGGAGAAACCCAGTGACAAAAAGGAATGCCTCTTCCTCCTCCAGGGCCACTCTGCCTTCCAGGGACCCCAGGCTGCCTCACACACCCTGTACTTGAGCCCTGCCTGTCAGTGGACTCTTTCTGGAAGCAATGTCTGAACATACTCCTGTCCCTTGCTTGGTCCCGTCTTCCATCTGCCACCAGGGTCATTCTCTCCTATACCCAGAATTCCTGGAAGCTGTGTCACATCCCATCATATTCCACAATTGTGTGTCCCCAGCCAGCTCTGTGGCCACTCCACACCCTGAGTCTCTGCAGCCCAGCCTGACCTCTTGGGCTCCAGCCAAACACCCAACGTCAAGAAGTGTTAGCTACATGACAACGGCAATCGTACCGTCATACAAATTGATCAAATTAATACCTGTATACCTTAAACATACACAATGTTGTATGTCAAATATTTCTCAATTTTAAAAAAGTGTCCCACTTGTGAACCTAGAGAGAAGACTTGGTGTGTATCTGAATGCTCTAATTACAGGTTCCGATTGGAGAAAGTACTTCAGGGTTCATTTTATTGGCCACTTAGAATGCAAAGCATTTTATCTGTAAACTCCTGAAATCTGAAAATAAGACACCTAAGGTTAAATAGTTTCCTAACGCTGCATGTGTTCATTTCAAGCTCAGTTTTTTTCTGCTTGATACACAAAAACAATTTTCTAAAGCACCTAGGAAGAAACACTACTGATCTGATGGTGATCTGTGGTTTGATGAACTGTTGAATCTTAGTTGGCCACATCCCTTTTTTTCCCCTTGGTTGGAGTTTTAAAAATTCTAAAATAGCTGCCCTTTTCTAGTTTCATACCAACACTTTGGTCCAACTGTCTCCTGAGAGGCACTTACCAGACATGGGACTCCATCGTCACTTCTCCTTTTCATATGCTTCCAAAATCAGCATGGACATACCCACACCATGCTGTATCTGTTCACCATCAGGAAGAAGGTTGTAAGCAGTTCTGGTGATCTTTATGAATTCACACATGTTGAAATATGGGCACAAGGAACTTGGTTTATCCAGGACAGGAAGCTGCTTCTCACCCTCATGTGGTTTTGTTATCACTGGGATTGTGCCAGGATGTTGCATGGCACAGGGGTCAGGGCAGAAAGCCAGGGCTGAGGGTTGTGCGATGGTGGGGCAAAAATGTCATGGCCACTGTAACAAGAAGGTATCTTAAGACTTGCAAAGGAAGTGAGCAACTCCACAGATTATAACAGGATTTATTGTTGGGTAAATTTTTTTCTTGTGTGTGTGTGTGTGTGTGTGTGTGTGTGTGTGTGTTATAGGGTAAATTTCTTACAGGAAGATTAAGTTGGACTAGAAGAGAAGGCCATCCCAGTAGTCTGTGCAGATCATTCTTTGCTAACAGATCCCTGTTACAGTGCTTCCCCTCCCCCCGCCCCATAACTCAGGTACTAATGATTGACAAAACAAAGGGACAAAGAATGCAGTATCACCAGGGGATATACCTCCTAGTGGTCTTGTGACAAATGACTGCTTATAATGGATACTGTTACCAGTTTGATACTTACTTTGGTTGTTATGCTATTCTGGCTATTACTAACAAAAATATCTATGGCTGGATACATTTTAAGGAACATGTATAATCATCAACTAGAAAGTTTGATAAGGACAGTGAGATGGGTCAGAGCACACAGCATGAAACTTAAAAAATGAAATGAAATTCGAGACACAGAGATGGAGTTAGTTTTGTTTACAACTAGCTATACACTCCACCCTCGACATCTTTGTGGCCTGAACAAAAGGTATCGTACAGCCCCGGCTGGCGTAGCTCAGTGAACTGAGCGTGGGCTGCGAACCAAAGCATCACAGGTTCGATTCCCAGTCGGAGCACATGCCTGGGTTGCAGGCCACAGCCCCCAGCAACCGCCTCTCTCTTTCTCCCTCCCTTCCCTCTCTAAAAATAAATAAATAAATAAATAAATAAGTTAAAAAAAAAGATTCTACTAAAAAAAAAAGGTATCGTACATACCTGGAGGCGGCTCAGGCCCTGAGCACAGAGGCGTCCCTGGCTGAGCTCCTCCAGGCTAAGGACAGGCACTGTGTCCTGGAGAGGAGGGTGGGGGCATCAAGCTTCTAAGGTGAGATGCAGTGGCTCCTGGAAGCTTTTGCCTTCCAGGAAACATGCCAAAATGGCCAGGAATGATGACCCCATGCATAGCTACCCCAGGACAGTCCAGATGGGAGTTGGGGTCGAGATGACATGAGCGTCATGATATATAGGACTTTAAAATAAATCCTATATATCCATTCCTTGGAATGCCAAGGAGTGTCCCAGTGTGGGTGTGCTGTATAGCACAGTCTAATTTGACCCTTGAACGGTGCTGTGAGGTGGGCAGGGGTCTCCAAGGCTGTGAGAAACTGGCGCTGAACTACAGACAGCTAACAATAAGTACCACCTGCATATACCTGTTGACACTTCATGGGACTCCCTGGCCTCACCACACTGACAATTCTCCCTGAGAGGGAAAGGAGCTTTCCCCCTCATCCCTAAGAGCACACTGTGACCCTCATGAGCATGATGCAGTGGAAAGTGAGCGGTACCTTGCAACAGGGTTAAAACTGGGTTCCAAGCACCAAGTCCAGACAGGTTTGAGTCCTGTGGCCTTTCCATGCCTCCACAGCCATGTGGGTACAGCCCACCACCACCAACCTGGCCAGTGTTCCCTCTGTGAAGCTCCCCTGAGGAAAGGCAGCATGATCCGAAATAGCTCCTGCCCCTGCTTGAAGACCCCATCTACCAGAGGGAAGAAGGCCATTTCTGAGGGCCAACAGGGAGTGAGATGCAGGGTGGGGAGGGGCAGGTCTGTGATACGACTGGTCCCAGAGCCGCAGAGAAGGCTGCATGTGGGGGTGGTAGGGCGGAAGCAGGGCAACGGAGGATCATCTGAGCAGCTGCCTAGAGATAGCTCTCAGGGGCTAGCAGGCCCAGGCCACAGGTGGCAGCTCTGAGGACAGGCACAAGTCCAGCCTGCCTGGGACTGAGGACTTCCCCTGGTGAAGGGCAGCTAGCTCAGGGTGCACCTCCACCTGCCCAGGGCCAGGTTCTCCTCTCCCACAGCAGGGGATTCCACTATCCCTGAGCGGCCGTTTCAACTAACAGAGCCAATCTTCGAGGTCTGTTTGTGCCAGATCATAATGGCTGTCCTACCCCAGGAAGATAACGTGACTCCCCAGTCTGATCAAACATGTGTGGGGAAGCTGCACCCTGTACCCAGTAGCCTCTCCAGAGAGGCCAAGGGAGAGCCAGGCCACTGTGCTGGCCCTTCTGCCCACACCAGTGAAGCCAGTGTTTGCCCCAGCCTGTCATGGGAGGCAGGGAAAGGCAGCAAGGCAGCTTTGGGGGTGACAGGCCCTGGAGTGGTTCCTGGGGATGCCAGAGGGCGATGTCAGCCAGAATCTACCTTGCATAGTCCCATCAAGGCTGTTGCCACCTGCTTCAACAGTAGACTTCAGAGCAGAAGAGGCTGGCTTTTGTCCCACTGACTTGGCTGACCCTAAAACCACTGCTGGCTGTCAGGTCCTGCTGTGGAAGTCAGCCTGGGCCAGACACCAGACCATGTCCTGCTCTTCCCAGGGGACTGTAGCTTCTCTGTACCTCCTTACCCTTGATGCGGTGCAGTTAACAGACCCTTGTGGGTCTCTTGTGACCAGGAGGGGAACCCATGGAGGAACCTGGGAGCAGGGTGCAGGGGCGCCCTGGCCCGGCCCACCTCGGCAGGGAAGTGATCCACTTCTCCCACACATGGGCCATATCATCACTGAGGCTCCACTTGTCCTCCATCCATGAGCACAGGTTTGAGGGGTGGGAGTCCTCAAGGAACTAAGGAAGACATTGAGAGTTGGGGGGTGGGGACAAGGACCCAGACTCCTCCCTATGCACGGTGACAGCGCCAGTGCTCCCTTCAGAGTGACAGTCAGCACTGAGGCGGCAGGTGTGCTAATGCACACTAAGAAGACACCAACCCCCCACCTGCCAGGGCAGGAGGCCCCTCAAGACAAACCCTTTCTCCTTGGGACCAAGAAGGGTATGTACCCCTGTTCACCTGTCCCTCATGCTGGGCTGGAGAGTCCTTTCTGGGGGACCTACCCCTCACCATGAGGGCTTCTGCTCATGGTATCTGGGTACCTGAGCAGCCCAGCAGGGCACATCCTTGCTGGTGGGGCGCTCAAGCTCCAGCCAGCTCCCCAGGACTTGCAGGCCCACACTCCACTTCCGAAGAGTTCTTGGTGGTGGGTGACAGGTGGATGGACAGCTGCTTGTCTCCCCAACCCCCACCCCACAGACTGGAATTCCAAGAGTTAGAACTGGAAAGCTCCATTTTCTGCAAACTTCCCCCTTGCCCAGGGTACTGTCAGTGGGAGGGCCCATGGAAAGTGGCCTGTCCACCCATATTGGTCTCAGCACTGGTATTGAGGCTGTTTTCACTGAGCAGGGCCTGACTCAGTGCCCACTGGCACACCCTGTGTGCCTTCCAGATCTCCAGCAGCTGTGGGCTTCTACAGGCAGTTTCCAGGCTCCAGAAGATATGGAACCAGTTTCAGTTCCCAGTAGAGGCCTGCGACCACAAGTTGAAAGTGCACTTGCACAGAGTGAGTGGGCTGTGTTGTATCCCCATGGAGGGGACCTCTGCACAGCTGGGACAAAACCCAGGCCCCTGGGCCCCTGGTCTGAGGGGCAGTCATGCGTAGGGCCCCCAGGGTGAGCCACTCTGAGGGCGCGAGGTGTTCACTAAGCTGAAACCATACTGTTTCGGAGAGCCTTATGCAGTGGAGGGGACCACGTTAGACGAATCCCGGTTCTCTGAAAACCAGCAGAGAGGGCTTGGGGCTACTGCAGATCCTCATGTATGCGACTTCAGCACCTATTTCTGGAAATCCCTGGGTAGCTTTTTGGGGACACAGGACATACCTCTGTCTTGGTTCCCAAAAGTACCCTCTAAGCTGTAGGCCTTAGGAGCGGGTAGTTTGTTGAGGATAGCCCAGGCAACACAACTGAGTCTCATCTTAGTGAGGGACACCCAGCACCCTCTATGGATTTGGGCTGACTGCTGGAGAAGCCTGGCTCCTGTCTCTCTCGGGTCAAGGTGGCTGCATGCTGGGTCCTGTGGGCTCAGGAGACTCCTATATCTCTGGGGGCTGTCACTGTAGGTCTCCCCTTTCCCAGGTGGGGGTAGGGAGGCTTCTACCCCCACCTGAACTGCACCTGCCGAACTTGCTCTGTCTTTCCAGAGGGCCCCTGAAGTGGTCCTGGGGCCTGAGATCTTCCCCTTCTTCTCTAGGGAGTTGCTGCCCTGGTCTCAGGCTACCTCCCAAGCCTCAAGAGTAAGGAGCAATCCAGTGGTTAAAAGCCTGGTCTAAGAATCAACTCTGCTACTCACTTCACTGTGTGACATTGGGCAAGTTACCAAATCTCTCTGGGCCTCAATTGCCTCAGCTGTGGGCCACACAGGAGCCACTGAACCTCGATGCTGTGAGGATGAGGCAAGAACTGCTTGCAGAGGAAGCCTGGCCCACCGCTAATGCTCTGTGGGAGATGGCTGGCAAAGAGCAATGGGCCTCAGGCTCAGACAGCAAGGTCCTGCTGGCCCCAAGGCCTGGGTGTCCCACCTTTCCACACCAGTCAACAGGCCCTGGGCAGGTCAGCGGGTGCGCACCCTCTTGATGGATGCCAATCCTCAGTCCCCACTTTCTCAAGTCCCCCAAAGCCACACAGTCCCTCGTGTAGGGAAGAAAGGTTGCCCTGGGCCTGAAGTTTGGTTGTGAGTCAGGAGGAGCCAGAGAAGGTCCCAGAGGCCCAGATTACAACCAGGCGAGGACTCCCTGCCCTGCCTAATGGCTGACATGAAGCTGCCACCCTCGGCTGGGACAGTAAGGATGGGGGTCAAATGCCCTGGGGACACAAAGAACACCTGCAGGGAAGAAAGGGAATCGGTTTACTTTTATTTATTTAATCCTCACCTAAGGACATGTTCTCATTGCTTTTAGAGACAGAAAAAGGGAGAGAGGGAGGGAGACATAAGTATCAGTATAAGAGAAGCATCATTCATTGGTTGCTTTCCTTATGCTCCTGTAGTGGGGACCAAACCTGCAACATGAGCCCTGACTGGGAATCATATCTGCCCCAACAGAGCCACACCAGCCCAGGAGCAAATTGGCTTGTTTTTAACAGAATAAACCCAGCAGTTTCTCTGGGTTAAAATGAGCCAGAAAGGTTAGAGGCCACCTGATGAGACAGACCTTTGTCCCTGGGCCTACCTTGCACATTTTGTCTACAGGCTGGGAGTTAACCACAATGTTACCAAAGAGCTGAGAGCCAAGGTCCTCCAGCTAGAAAGTAGCCAGGTACTAGGTGATTGAGGGAACAGTGGGGAAAGGGCACACACCAGAGGGCACCTGGGGGCCCCCCTCCCCTGACCCCATAATGTGTGATCTTAGGGAATCAGCCCAGAGGCTTAAGGACCTGCAGGTGCAGCAGAACTGTCAAAATACGTAACCAGTGGCCAAAGGTCCATCTGCCATCTGCATGATAACAGTAACAATGAGACAACAGTCATAGTACAAATGAGTCTCAGATGATGGAACATTCTGTGGCTTCAAAGCCATATATATTATCTCATTTGGTTTATCAAAAGTTCTAAAGTTTCCCCGGGTGAAAGTAAAACCATTTTGGATTTCAGTTTGTTAATTCTGAGAGTACATCACCTCAAACCAACAGGACTGGGAACCTGAAGGTCCCTGGGCTCGGTGAGAGTCCTCTGAGGCAGGGACAGTTTGTTGCACCAACTGGTATGCAGGCCCATGATGTGCTGCTGACCACGGAAACTGGCTGAGTGGCAAGGGGGCAGCTAGATTGCCATCAGGCCACCCAGCTCAGCTTCCAAACACCTGCATGCCCCAACCCCTCTCCTTCTGCACAGGTGCAGAGGCCCAGTACAGCACCTGGGAGCTGGACTGACTGCGCCATAAAGGCACTGGCCACCCTGCCCACCACAGCCCATGAGAGCAGACAGCCTGCAGGAAACCCAGGCAGAGATGTCTCAAATATTTTTCTCCTTGGAAGACTCCAGTGGCCATACAGCTGGCTCTGCCCAGTTCTCAGGCTTGGGAGGGATCTGGGACTCAGAGGATGACAAAGGCTTGTCATTTCACCCACACTGTCTTCTGGGGTATTCTCTTTCAAGTTGGCCATGCTCCCTCAGGGACTGCAGGCTCTGGATGGGAGAAGCAGGGCCCAGGATCTGTCCCATGGGAGTCTGGCCTTCAGTCTGTTTCCATGTTTGTAGGTGGACCCTGGTCCACCCACTAGTAGGCAGCCGAGAGCATTGAGGCAAGGGCTGTGAAAACGCTCTGGGAAACCAGAGTGGTGCGATAGGCCGGGGGGGTGGGGGGGCATGTTCTGCACAAGCCATGTGTTGGAAGTGTGACTGCTGCCACTTACATCAGGTCATTAATGCTGCAGAGTATGTGGCTACCAATGTCTGTGCCACGTTCAGAAGGCAAAGGCAGCGGACCTGTCCAGGGCACATGTGGGTGGGAACAGGAGCCCACCCCGGAAGAGGTCTTAGTCGGCCACGGGCAGAGCCGGCTGCCCCACAGGTAAAAGGCACCCACAGGGGCCAGCAACTGCTAGTACTGAGGCATCTAACAGAACCTCTAAAGTGAAGACCTGCTTCTGGGGGCTGAGTCTGATACAGAAACAAGGTGGGAGAGGGTCAGGGGACAGGGCCCGTGGGTAGAGTGGCAACAACCTCCACATGAGCACACTCGAGGCCCTTGGAGGGCTGAAAAATCAGTGCAAGGTACAATGGCAAGGTTGGGGAACAAGCACCCCCAAGGAGCTACAAAGAGCTCAGTACAACCTCCCAAATCAGTCTGCAGTCAGTAACTCAGACCTCTGACCAGCAGGCCCACCCCAGGAATCAGTCCCACAGGTTCTTCTCGGTAATGACAGCACTTTTCATGGAAAATGGCCCCGGCTGGTGTGGCTCAGTAGATTGAGAACTGGCCTGCAAACCAATGGTTGCTGGCCAGGTCCCCAGTTGGGGGCATACGAGGCAATCACACATTGATGCTTCCCTCCTTCCCCCTCTAAATACAATAGTTAAAATCTTAAACAAACAAAACCTTGGAAAGTGATGAGACATTAAAAAGTACACAGTGGAGCCAATACTGTGTGAGGTCACTCACCTGATGTCTGCTGGACAGAAAGATGGGTCCAGGGGCTTTGGAGGTGGGAGGAGGGGTGTGGGGCATGGGAACTGGTTAATTGGGACAATTTGGAAAGGTGGCAAAGTCCTGCAGATAGATGGTGGGATGGTTGCCCAACAATGTGAGCGCACTTAACTGAACTGTAGACTTAATGAGTAAGATGGCAAATTCTGGCTAAACAGCAAACTAATGAGGGCACCTGAGAGATCCTGTACAAGGTTCTCAACCTGGGCAGCCTGTCTCCACACAAGAGCTTTTGTAATTCTCAAGGGTAACCAAACTGGCAGTTACAGTTTATTAACACATTTAGACCAGAAAATAGTGCTTCAATGGGATTTTTTATTCTGTGGCCAAAAATTTAGACTCCATAGCTCAGCATTCAAGTTGGATATTTTGGGTTTTTTTTAAGAGTTCCTTGTTCACAGTGGAATGATCTTATTTTCCCAAAGGCAATATCATCACAACAAAAGGTTTCTTTTATTCAAGCAAAATCTTAGCATTTCTAAGCAAAAGCTAGTCAGTGTATCTTGCATATTTCTTATGTTGATTTTACACATCATTTTAGTTTAGTCTCCCAAAGGAACTGTTATTGATATGTTACTCCCCACACCAAGAAAAACACCTGAATTTAACACGTGCTAGAAAGAATAATCAATTCTACCACTTTGGATAAAACTGGGGGGGGGGAGAGGAGGTGAGTGTTGATGTCTAATTTTCCCCTCACACAGTATTTTCATATGTAAAAACATGGTTCTCTGGAGGACATGACTTGTTCATTGTGTCCCTGATACTTGGCACAATGTGGTACATGCAGGTAAGATGATCTACTTTCTGTGGAAGGCTATTCTTAGCATAAATTATGATCATTACTACTTCCCACATCACATTTTATATACATGTATCTCCCAAACATAAGCAGGCTACTCAGGCATTTCTCCAAATCTATGGCTCTGTCAAACTCCCAGCTCAACGAACTGCTTTGGAAATTTCTAAGTATATTTTACAGAAGATGTGCTCATCACTTAAACTTCTTTTTTGAAAATAAGAGCAGATAAATATATCTGATAGTTTTAAGTGCTTAAAATTCAGTTATCAAGCTAATGGTTAAGAGGTGACATCACCAGTGAACAAAAGGCAAACCCAATATAAAATGTGTCTACTTGTCACAAGAGGCTAATTTAACAAGAAAATAAAAAAGATTTTTCTACAGACACAAGCAACAGAATAAAGGGTACCTTAACTCATACATTGCATCCTAGTACTTACAGCCA
>PVIA01012154.1:0-39588 GCA_004024845.1 Tonatia bakeri | reverse complement strand
ACCAGATATTGAGTTCAAAGCAATGGTTATCAGGAAGCTCAATGAGCTCACAATGAGCTACCAGAAACTACAGGGAAACTATAATGAACTCACTGCAAACTCTATCAACATGAAAAAGGAAATAGAAACTATCAACAAAGGCCAAGATGAAATGAAGAATACAATTTCTGAACTGAAGAACACAGTAGAAGGAAACAAAAGCAGGACTGATGAAGCAGAAGATCGGATCAGTGAACTAGAGGACAAAATACAAAAAAAAAAAAAAAAACCACCCAGAAAGAACAAGAAAAGCAAAAGGGGTTCAGAAAGAATGAAGAGGGATTAAGAGAAATGCAAGACAATATGAAACGTAATAATATCCACATAATAGGGATACCAGAAGGAGAAGAGTAAGGGAATAGAAAACCTGTTTGAAAAAGTAATGATGGAAAACTTCCCTAATCTGATGAGAGAAAAAGTCACACAAATCCAGGAAACAGAGAGAGTCCCAATCAAGAGGAAGCCAAAGAGGCCCACTTCAAGACATATCATAATTAAAATGGCAAAACACCAAGACAAAGAGAGAATCTTGAAGGCAGCAAGGGAGAAACAGGAAGTAACATGCAAGGGAGCCCCAATAAGGCTAGCAGCTGACTTCTCAATGGAAACACTCCAAGCCAGAAGAGAATGGCAAGGAATATTCCAAGTAATGAGAACCAGAGGCCTGCAACCAAGGCTACTTTACCCAGCAAGGCTCTCAATAAAGATAGAAGGTCAAATAAGGAACTTCCCAGACAAAAGAATACACTTCCACCAAACCAGCTCTACAAAAGATGCTGAAGGGACTGCTTTAAGGAAAGGAAGGAAGAGAGAGGGGAGAGAGAGAGAGAGAGAGAGAGAGAAACACAGGCACGAAAATGGCAATGAATAAGTACCTATCAATAATAACCTTAAACGTAAATGGATCAAATGTTCCAATCAAAAGACATAGAATAGCTGAATGGATAAGAAAGCATGACCCACACATATGCTGCCTACAAGAGATCCACCTCAGGATAAAAGACCTACACAAACTGAAAGTGAAGGACTGGAAACAAATATTCCAAACAAACAGACAGGGGAGAAAAAACAAAGCCGGAGTACCAATACTCATTTCAGACAAAATAGACTTCCAAAAAAGGGCCATAAAGAGAGACCCAGAAGGTCACTTCATAATACTCAAGGGAAGAATCCACCAAGAAGACATCAATATTGTAAATATATATGCACCCAACATAGGTGCACCCAAATATATAAAGAAAATCCTAGAGGACTTCAAGAAAGATATTGACAGCAACACAATTATAGTGGGGGATTTTAACACCCCACTCTCAAAAATGGACAGATCTTCCAAACAAAATATCAACAAAGATATCGTGGCATTGAACAATACCCTAAATGAAATAAACTTGACTGATATATTCAGAGCCCTCCATCCCAAAGAAGCTAAATACACATTCTTTTCAAATGTACACGGAACATTTTCAAAGATAGACCACATGATAGGACACAAAACAAGTCTCAACAAGGTCAAGAAAATCGAAATCATACCAAGCATTTTCTCTGATCACAAGGGACTGAAACTAGAAACCAACCCCAAGGAAAAAATCCAAAACACTCAAAATCATGGAGATTAAATAGCATGCTATTAAACAATGAATGGGTCAAGGATGAAATTAGGGAAGAAATCAAAAGGTTTCTGGAAACAAATGAAAATGAACTTACAACAACCCAAAACTTATGGGACACAGCGAAGGCAGTATTGAGAGGGAAGTTCATAGCAATACAGGCATACCAAAAAAAGATAGAAACATTTCAAACAAACAACGTAACCCTAAGTCTACAAGAACTACAGGAACAACTGACAACCGAGAGCAAGTAGAAGGAAGGAAATAACCAAGATCACAGCAGAATTAAATGACATAGAGACTAAAAGCACAATTCTAAGGATCAATGAATCCAGGAGCTTGTTCTTTGAAAAGATAAACAAAATTGACAAGCCTTTAAGCAGACTCATCAAGAAAAAAAGAGAGAACACCCAAATAAACACAATCAGAAATGAAACAGGAGAGATTACAACTGATACCACAGAAATACAAAGAATTGTAAGAAATTACTATGAAGAAATGTACGCCAAGAAATTTGAAAACCTAGATGAAATGGACAAATTTCTAGAAAAATATAATCTTCCAAAACTCAATGAAAAAGAAGCAGAAAACCTGAACAAACCAATAACAGCAAAAGAAATTGAAGAAGTAATTAAAAAACTCCCAACACACAAAAGCTCTGAACCAGACGGTTTCACAGGAGAATTCTACAAAGCATTTAAGGAAGAGCTAACCCCTATCCATCACAGACTATACAAAAAATTCAAAAAGATGGAAGACTCCCAAACTCTTTTTATGAGGCCAACATCATCCTAATTCCAAAACTAGATAAAGATGCAACGAAGAAAGAAAACTTCAGGCCAATATCTCTGATGAACATTGATGCTAAAATCCTCAACAAAATACTGGAAAATCACATCCAACAATACATTAAAAAACATCATACACCATGACCAAGTGGGTTTCATCCCAAGGATGCAAGGATGGTTCAATATTCGCAAATCAGTAAATGTAGTACATCATATAAACAAAAGCAAAGACAAAAATCACATGATCATTTCAATAGATGCAGAAAAACCATTTGACAAGGTACAACATCCATTTATGATAAAAACACTCAGCAAAGTGGGAATAGAGGGACCATTCCTCAACATAATAAAGGCCATATATGAGACACCTACAGCCAACATCATACTCAACGGGCAAAAACTAAAATATTTTCCACTAAGAACAGGAACAATACAAGGCTGTCCACTTTCACCACTGTTATTCAATATAGTATTGGAAGTTTCAGCCACAGCAATCAGACAATAAAAGGAAATAAAGGCATCCAAATCAGAAAGGAGGAAACAAAACTGTCATTGTTTGCAGATGACATGATAGTGTACATAGAAAATCCTACAGACTCTACCAAAAAACTGCTTGACCTAATAAACGAATTTGGCAAAACAGCGGGATACAAAGTCAATATCCAGAAATCAAAGACATTTCTGTACACCACCAATGAAACAGCAGAAGCAGAAATCAAGAAAAAAATCCCATTTGAAATGCCAAAAAGAAAAATAAAATACCTATGAATAAACCTAACCAAAGAGGTAAAAGACCTGTATTCAGAAAACTATATACCACTGATGAAAGAAATCAAGGAAGACACAAACAAATGGAAACATATACTATGTTCATGGATTGGAAGAATTAATATCATCAAAATGTCCATACTACCCAAAGCAATTTACACATTCAACACGATACCTATTAAAGTACCAATGGCTTATTTCACAGACATAGAACAAACACTTCAAAAATTTCTATGGAACCATAAAAGACCCCGAATATCTACTGCAATTTTGAGAAAGAAGAGTAAAGTAGGAGGGATCACAATACCTGACACTAAACTATACTACAAGGCCACTGTAATAAAAAAGGCCTGGTACTGGCATAAAAACAGGCACATGGACCAATGGAACAGAACAGAGAGCCCAGAAAGAAACTCAAGTCTCTACGGTCAATTGATACTTGACAAAGGAGGCAGCAACATAAAATGGAGTAACAATAGCCTCTTCAACAAATGGTGTTGGGAGAACTGGACAGCTACATGCAAAAAAAAATGAAACTCGAGCACCAACTTACACCATACACAAAAATAAATTCAAGATGGATAAAATATTTAAATATAAGCTGTGACACCATTAAAGCCCTAGAGGAGAACACAGGCAGGAAAATCTCAAGTATGTCACACAGCAATATTTTTACTGATATGTCCCCTAGAGCAAGGGACATAAAGAAAAGAATAAACAAATGGGATCTCATCAAAATAAAAAGCTTCTGCACGGCTAAAGAAAACAGTATTGAAATAAAAAGGGAACCAACTGTATAGGAAAACATATTTGCCAATGATACCTCAGACAAGGGTTTAATCTCCAAAATATACAAAGAACTTACATGACTCCACTCTAAGAAAACAAGCAACCCAATTAAAAAATGGGCAAAGGACTTGAACAGACACTTCTCCAAGGAGGACACACAGAGGATCCAGAGACACATGAAAAGATGCTCAGTATCACTAGCTATCAGAGAGATGCAAATTAAAACCACAATGAGATACCACTTCACACCGGTCTGAATTGCCATCATAAACAAATCAACAAAGAACAGTGTTGGAGCGGTTGTGGAGAAAAGGGGACACTAGTGCACTGTTGGTGGGACTGCAGACTGGTACAACCACTGTGGAAATCAGTATGGAATTTTCTAAGAAAACTAAAAATGGATCTGCCTTTTGACCCAGTGATTCCACTGCTGGGATTTTATCCTAAGAACCCTGAAACACCAATCCAAAAGAACCTATGCACCCCAGTATTCATAGCAGCACAATTTACAATAGCTAAGTGCTGGAAGCAACCTAGGTGCCCATCAGTAAATGAATGGATCCAAAAACTATGGTACATTTACACAGTGGAATTCTATGCAGCAGAAAAAAAGGAGCTCCTACCCTTTACAACAGCATGGATGGAACTGGAAAGCATTATGCTAAGTGAATTAAGCCAGGTGGTGAAAGACAAATACCATATGATCTCACCTTTAACAGGAGCCTAATCAACAAAACAAACAAACAAGCAAAATATAACCAAAGATACTGAAATAGAGAACTAGCTGACAGTGATCAGCGGAGAGAAAAGAGGGAATTTCAGGGTAAACGAAGGAGGATTTACAGGACAAAAGACACATGGACAAAAACTAGGGGGGTGGAAATGGGAGGGAGGTGGAGAGGGCTGGGTGGTGGGCTGGGATGGGAGTAAAAGACAGAAAACTATACTTGAACAACAATCAAAATAAATTTTTTAAAAAATAAAATCATCATTTTTTTAAGTTCACAGAAAAGCTAGGAAGCAATTACCATAAAAGTCATGCTAGCTAGGGCTTACCTCTCGAGGGGAAAGGAAGGAGAAGAGATTAAGAGGAGCTCTAAGGAGATGTAGGTTTCTAGATCTGGGTGGTGGTTGCCTGAGGATTTGTGAATAAATTAAGTTATACCTCTTTTCTGTGTATTTTTTAATAGAAGGAGATGTATTACCTTTGAGTACTATGACAGTTCTTAAGTTATTGCCACTCAGCAACAAACCCACCCTCCTCGCTTTGTGACCTAGGGCCTGGGGCTCCACAAACCACATTGGTTTTGGCAACTGCTCCTTGTTAGGCTCTGCCAGCAGAGGGTGCTAGAGGGAGCCAGTCAGGCTGGAGGAGGAAAGACGTGCTCAGACCTGTTTGCTTCCTGCTCCTGTGAGCAGCACCCCAGAATGCTTCTTCAGCAGGACAGCAGCACTGCTTTCTTGTAACAGCAGCTAAGTGCAATTTGCAGTTCCTCCAACACTTGCAGAACTGGTTTCACTGTGCCCCCTTCTGTCAGCAGTCTGGTGGCCCCTCCTTAGAGGTCTACATTTTACCCCCATGGTTTTTTTTTTTTTTTTTCTCTAGCTTTTTCAATGTCTTTCAGAAGATAATAACCGGCCTCCTCTTAGCTCTCAAGAGACAACCAGACTTGTCCTGGCTGGTATGGCTCAGTGGATTGAACACCAGATTGTGAACCAAAGGGTCACTGGTTTGATTCCCAGTCAGGGCAAATGCCTGGGTTGCAGGCCAGGTCCCCAGTAGGGGGTATGCAAGACGCAACCACACATTGATGTTTCTCTCCCTCTCTTTCTCCCTCCCTTCCCCTCTCTAAAAATAATAAAATTTTTAAAAAGAGAGAAACCACCAGACTAAACTGGATTCGGAGGCTTTAGCAGGCACAGTTAGCAGTCAAATGACACAAAGTTGACTCTGAGGGCACAGCAGAACCAAGATTCATGGAACTCAAGTAATAGAGGTGCCTCCGTTTGCCATCCAGGGCCCATTAAAAATTGAGCTTCATCAATAAGGAAGATCCGGTGTCCAGACCAAATATGGATACATATAGGACTGATCAAATGGTTAAATTGAAATTATTTTTTTCCTTCCTGCTGCCCTCTCTCAAGTTCTTAGACGATTTAGTTCCAAGATGCCCCCTGAATTAGAATTAATGAATATGTATAGCCCCTCCTCATCTTATTCTTGTGCTTCGAGTCTTTGTTCTGGGAAGCAGATTTGGGCTTTCTCCCTGTCTCCTTGTCGGGTGTTGGACTTTGGGTTCAACTAGAGGACCACTCCTCCAAGTTTCTAAATGCTAATAATTCCATCATCTTCCCTTTGCTCCCTCAGCCTGAGGGCAGTAGCTGCTTCCTGCACTTGTTACCTCCTTGATGCCTTAGTGTTCACTTTCCTTTCATTAGAAAGTTTATTGGGGTAATTGTGGATTCACAGGACATTTTCAGAGATAATACAGTCAGATTTGTTATACACTTTGTCCAGTTTCCCCCCCAATGGTGAACTCTTGCAAAACTATAGTATAATATCACTACCAGGATATTGACATTGATACAATCTACCATTCTCATTTAAATGGTACTCATGCTTGTATTAATTTGTGTGTTTGTTTAGTTCTATAAATTTATCACATGTGTAGGTTTGGGAAGAAGACCGATAGAAAACATGTTTCATTTGAAATACAGTAGTACCTTGGTACTCGTTGTTAATTCATGACGAATGCCAAAACCAACACATACTGAATGAATTTTTCCCATGAGAAATAATGTAATTAGAAATAATTCATGAAAGTTCCCTAGAATTTCTACATTTTACTGGGCTAATATTAAGTAATGAGGTTGTTTGGTATACGGAACCTTGAAATTAAACACACATGGATAAAAAGCAATTAATTACATAAAAATAAAATAAAATTTAACTTCACTTTACCTGTACTGAGAGGAGTTCCTGGCATAATGGAGAGAGAGGAGGAGGAGAGGGGTTAATTGTTGGAAGAGGAGTCCTCTTCCAAGACAATCTCAGGTGATTTCTCAGACATTTCTTCTGTTTTCTGTCTCTTGGTTTCACTGAACACTGTTGGAAACTCAGGGAGTTTCACTAAAAACCTATCAAGAGAAACTTGTTTCTGTCTATGTTTCAAAATGTTTCTAAAATGTGACATTGTTCATTACGCAGGTCCACATTTCAGCTTGTTAGAGCTTTGTCTGGGTGATACTTTTCCAGAAAGTTTTGAACTTCAACGCACTTCCTGCACATTTCTTTATCAGTGCAGCAGATGCTTCCTCCCTTCCCTCCTTCTCACCTGAAAAAATTTCCCCAGTCACTCTCTGTTGCTGCTCCTTTTGAAGTTCCTGCAGCTCCTCAGTACTCAGCTCTGCTCTGTGCTCCTCCACTAACTCTTCGACATCATCATTGACCTCCTGGCCCATGGACTTGCCCACAGACACAATATGCTCCACTGTTGGGCTACCAAGATCATCCTCAAAGCCTTCAAAGTCCCTTGGAATTACAGCTTCTGGCCACAATTTCTTCCAGGCAGAGTTCATGGTCTTGTAAGAGACTTTATACCAGGGTTCATCTGTGAGAGTAACACAGGGGAGGATATTAAAATGGTCTTTCCAGAACTCTCTGAGTGTCAACTGTCTATCCAAGGTTACTTCAAAATACCTCTGGAAAAGGACCTTTGCATTGAGTTTTTTGAAGTTGGAAATGATTTGCTGGCCCATGGGCTGGAGCAGAAGAGTTGTGTTAGGTCACGGCTATGAAACTGAACTCCAGTAAATCATCTTCCAGGCCTGGAGGGGCGAGCAGGAGCATGGTCCAAAATTAACAAAGACCTCAGAGGCAGTTCATTCTCCTGCAAATATTGTCTCACGCTGGGGCCAAAACTTCATTCATCCACTCTATAAAGAACTACCTTGTCACCCAAGCTTTAGTATTGGCCTTCCACATGACACTTAACTTGTTTTCTATCATATTCTTTCTCTCAAAAACTCATGGGTTTTCACTGTGATGCACCAGTAGAGGCTTAAGTTTTAAATCCCCACTAGCATTCCCTCACAACAACGGAGTTCGTCAGTCCTTCATCGGCCTGTACCTGGCATTGCCTCTCCTAAATGATGTTGATTCTGTTAGGTATTTTCTTCCAGAACAAACTAGTCTTGTCACAGTTAAACACTTGTTGGGGGACAAAATCCTCAGCCTCTACCTACTCCCTAAACTCAATGACATAGCTTTCATCAGCTTGTTAGTTGGCACTGGCTGCCTCTCCATGTCTCACCACACTAGGAATGCCAGTTCTCTTTCTAAATTCATTGAACCATCCCTGACTGGCTTTAAACACTTCAGTGCTCTCACCACTTGTTCCAGGCTTGTCTTTTCACAGATCAGCGTGCAATTGCTCAGCTTTCTTGCATTGCCTCAGAAATGCTGTCACCCTGTTTTTCATTAATCTAGATGTAAAGCAATTTTTCAACTTATTCCAATGTCTGTGAACACTGCTTACTCACAGACTTCACACCTTTGGCAACACTCGCTGCTTTAATCGCTTCCTTATTTCTCACTATCGTCCAGATTGTTGTTCTCAGTATCTTGAACATCAAAGCAATATCAGTCACACACCTACACCACTCTCATACTTAGCTATGACCTCTTTTTTCCTTTTGATCATGGTTCTTATTAACTGTCTTTTAGGCTTAGTGGTATCACTCTTAACCTTTATGTGACCTATGACTAGCACTTAAAATGCACAAACATACAAGATGGTAATGATGTATATGTGAGAGTTCTGCACTGTTTGTGAGCTACGATATGACTGACACATTGACCTGTTTCATTACAAGAGAGGGGCGCCAAGTGGCAAGCAAGAGACCAGTGATGAAGCATTTTCTCTTGTGGGTTGGCATCATGACTCATACAGGTTTAGCAAGTGTGACAAGTCCCAAGCAAGCACTGAGTGCTGAAATATTTCTTTCTCATCAAAATGTGACGACTACAGGATTTGACAAGTTCTGAAGCCAATGAGTATCAAGGTATAACTGGATGCTCTTGATGAAGACCTCTACAGATACCCTGGACCACCAGAAAGATGAAGAAGCAGGTCCTAGAGCAAATTAAGCCTGAAACATCAATGGAGACAAAGATGACAAAACTGAAGCTGTCCTGTTTTGGGCATATCATGAGAAGGCAGGATTCTTTGGGAAAGAGGAAGACTAAATATGAGATGGATTAACTCCACAACAGAACTCATAGGTGTATATCTATAGGAACTGAGCAAGGCTGCTGAGGACAGGACATTGTGGACATCATTCATTCATAGGGTCATCAGGAACTGGAGCCCCTTCAATGGCCTATAACACAGGTTTGCATATCCACCACAATCAATACAAAACAGTCATATCACCACAGCAATCCCTCTGGTTGCCCTTTTATACCATACCCACTGCTTCTCTCTCACCCCCCAACTACCCCAAACCCTGGCAACCACTCATTTGTCTGAATTTCTAAAATTGTATCATTTCAAAAATCATATATAAATGGAAGCATATACTATATAAACTTTTGGGATTAGCTTTTTTTACTGTGCATAATTTCCTAGAGATTCATCCAAGTTATTGTTGTGGGGGCTAAAAAAAATATCAGTACTTTTCCTCCCAGCTTCTAAGTTCTTCAGGTTGGGATAATAACCAAATTAGTACCGACAGGTTAACAGAAGAAAATCAGCTGAATACATGCACATGGAGAATTCACATAGTCCCAAAATTCCAAAGACAATGAGGCAACATTGGGTATATGTGACATTTTTGGACAAAGGAGAAAGGAGGAAAGGGTTATTGGACTTCAGAAGTGAGAATGGGTGATTTACAGGTAGTTGAGGAAGAGCAGAACACACATGCCAGGGAAATTCTTGCTAGGCCACTCAGAAACTATGGGACACAAGAGTATCTAGCTAGGGCATCTGCCTGAAGCCCTGTTGTTTACCATACTTAATACAAATCAGGCTAAGTTTACATCCTAAGATCTCCTTCCTGAAGCAGGTTTCTCTGTCTGAATCTCTTGGGCAAGAAAGCAGGGGAGGGTCAAAAGTTCTTTCTGAGTCTTTTGTTTCTTAATTAAACATCTTAAAATCAATGTCCAAAAAAAGCAGCCTCAGGGAGGCAGAATTTTGGTCTCTTCAGTGTGTATCACTAGTTCATTCCTTTTTATTGCTGAGTAGTATTCTGTGGTGTGGGTGTACCACAGTTTCTTTTAACGAGTTGCCCATTAAAGAACACCTGAACTGGTTCCAGTTTTTGGCTCTTACTGCTATGAACATTCATATACAGGTTTGAGTGAACATAAAGTTTTGTTCATGTGGGATAAACGCCCAGGAGTTCAGTTGCTAGATCATATGGAAGTTGCAAGATTAGTTTATAAGAAATTGCCAAACTGTTTTTCCAGACTTGCTGTACCACTTTACAGTCCAACCAGCAATGTAGGAGAGATCCAGTTTCTCTGCATCCTCACCAGCATTATGTGTTGCTACTATTTTTTATTTTAGACATTCTAATGGATGTATAGTGTTATCTCTTGTGTGATTTTAATTTGCATTTTTCTGATAGCTAGTGATATTGAACAAATATTCACTTTTTCAGGTGCTTAGTTAACAATTTTTTTCTAAAAGATTATTTATTTATATATTTTTAGACAGAGGGGGAGGGAGAGAAATGTCAATATGTGTCTACCTCTCACATGGCCCTGACTGCAAACTTGGCCTACAACCCAGGCGTGTGCCCTGACTGGGCATCGAACCAGCGACCCCTTGGTTCAGAGTCTGGCGCTCAATCCACTGAGCCACACCAGCCAGGGCAACAAATTTATACTTTGGTCATAAATATATTAAATGCTCTCTGTTCGAGTCCATATGGTAAACATAAATCACTGAATAAATAATAAGTAAAGGAGAAGGGATAGCTCTTCCTTATAGCAGAATTTCAATTAATGAATATAAATATAAAAGCAATGCTAGAAATAGAAAATCACCAATTCACAAAAACTATAATAATAATTGTTGCAGACGAGAAGCATCGATAATGCTAATGCTGGTAGGTAAAAGTTTGGTGAGAAATAAGATATTTGCAGAGAGTCAAAGTATCTCTCCACAATATACTTATCAATTACTAAGGGAAAAGTAGTATCTTTACAATAGGGAGACCTGGCAGACACCTCCTTAACAAAGTAATTAATGTTAACATCACCAGTGATAAGACGTATTGTCATCAAGCGTTTCCTTACAGGATATAAGAGAAGGGCACAGCACCATTTCTGTGGTATTCTTGACAAAAATACATAAGTTCAATGTAATTATGAGAAAATAACAAATTATAACCTCACATAAACTTCATTTCTTTAATATGACTTTTTTCCTTTTTTTTTTACTCAAACTGGCCTCATCCAGCACCCTGACTCACCTGCCCCCTCTTCCCCTGAATGTGACCTCCCTTAATCAGTAAGCCCTTGGGACAATCAGTTCTGATCAGCATCAAATAATTTTAGGAACAAAGCCTCAGGTGTGTTGATCACAAAGACAGAGATTCGGTCAAACTAGAAATAACATCTAGGCTCCAGTGGTGTTTCAGCTGCCTGCTCAGAAAAGAGGTGAAGCCAGAGGAAGCGATGCCAGGGCCAACATCAGGGCCAGATAGACGCACTGATCACCTACCCCTAGACTAGGGAGGGCCACTCAGTAGAGACCATGACCCTGGCCACAACCCTAACCCCCTTAGTCACCATAACTAAAGATTTTCCCCTATATAACCCAGCCCCTGGAAGCCATCGGGGGAGCCAGGTCTTTCAATATTAGCTCACCTGTGACTTCAGGCATGGGTCACTTCCTTAACTACGCAAACCCTTACTTCCTTTGCTGTGTGGATAAAAAAGGGGCTATCTACTAAAGCCAACAACCTCAGGGGAGGCCTGCACTGTGGCCTTATAAAACAGAAAACTAAAGTAACCACATGGGATGGTCTGAAATGAAAACTTTCTAAGTAAAGGCAGTCCCTGGAGGGTAGTCCTGTCCTAGGGCAGTGTTTTCCCCTAACAAAGGTCAATATTTACCTTAACTGAGCCTATCTATTGTCTTTTTGTGTCTAGGATAACTTTCCTTTGGAATGTCAGGGTAATTTCCTCTTTTTCAGGATCCTTCACTATGCCTGAGTAAAGGCCACAAAACCCTTCATTGCTATTGTTATAGTGATAATTGTTAACTGCTAATTATTTTATACCCACAAATGTAAAGGCAGTATGTACCTGTTCCTTTTACTTTTTATCCAATTCCAGAGATTTCCCCTCTTTGCTTTCTCCTGCCTTCTCCATCTATCACCAAGAGGTTTCATGTAACCCCTTCACACCTCTTCCTTTGATTGTAATATATAAAGTAAGGTGCAAAACTGCCATTCTGTGGAGAATTTTTTCAATCCATCAAGATTTTGCTTCCCAGCAATTGTTGGTTTCGCTCAAATGAACTCATTAGAATTCTTACAGGTTTGGAGGTTTCTTACATTGATAGCTACAAGTTCCTGTTTGTGTCTTATTGGACTTCGGTGTGCACAGGCAAACATACCCGTTTAGTGTGGTAACAAAATTGAGAGGGTCATTCTACAAAATAACTGGACAGTACCCTTCAAAAGTGTAGATGGTATTGCTGATGGAAATCAGGCTCTTCCACAGGATCACAAGGAAAGCAATTTACGGACCCATGCACAGGACGTTGTGGTGTGGCAAGGTTTATTGAGGAAGGCTGCCCTTGGGTTTCCAGTTTCCTATCTTCCTCCATCCCGCCATGGAAAAAGTCCAAGAATGTCTTCAGCAAGGCCAAAACAAAGGCCCATGTCCAGAGTTTCTGTTTCATATTAAAGCTTAGTGCTTTGGAGCCCACACAGTCTGCTGTGGCCCCACATGGCTGCTAGACCCACATGGCTACGTGTATTCCTGAGCAAGAGAGAGAGAACTCACAAACACATGGGGTGAGTGTGGGTCACCAAGCAAGAGAGAGAGCTCTTCTTTGTTCCCCTGGGGTTATGAACAGGAGCTTTTTCAAAATAACCAATCAACCTCCCAAGCTTTCCTGGGTTTATGATGACTCCACTCCCTAGTTAGACTGACTATGGTGAAGCACCTCCCCCTGGGCCCCTGAACAGTCTGGTACTGGAGGGTGGACAGTGCTCCTGGGGAGATTTCCTGTATACCTAAGATTAAGTCTCCTTGGCAGCAGTCCCATGCAGTGTGTGAATGAGTCTGTAAATACTGTAGCTTCCTGGCTAAGCAAGCAGGCTTATACTCCCCAGTTTACTAAGCTCACTGTCTAATTCCCTTTGTTCTCCTTCTTATTAATAACTAGTTAACTGCCTATGGTAACAATGGGACTGGAGGGGCAATAAGAAGGGGAAAGTGGTGGCTGAGGGAGCAGCCCTTCCCTGCAGAGACCTGGGCAGGGTGGGGAGAGGCCAGGCTGAAAACAGACTGCCAGCACACCTGGCACACAGAGAAGCCACATCAGAGAAGGGAGCAGAGTCCTAAGGGTGGGCAAGGATGGGCCCCTTGACTTCACAGTAATCATGCCAAGGCCTAGCAAGCCTCCTCAGGGCCTGGGGCCTGGCTGGCACAGCCCAGAGTGCAGCTGGAGTGTTCTAAGGCTGTCTTCATTTAATCTCTCATTCAACCTTTTTCTAAATCATTTACAAAATTTGGAAATGGGATGAGTTTTCTCTGGGGAAAGGGAGGGGAGGTAGGGAGAGAGGAGCTCCACTTTTAGGCTAGATGTGACTCTTGAGAAGATTGGCTTGATGTGAAGGCACACCTGTGCACATTTTTGTTGCTTTGATCAAAGTCTGTTGACAGATGGCACAACCTTCCCACCGGTTACTGGTGGAATTTACTGAACAGGCCTGTAGTTTCTTAGGGTGCCAGCCAAGTTGTGGTGACTCTCTTGGTCTAGTCCTGTTTTGGCACAGAGTTCCTACAACTGTAAGAATTTCCGAAGTAATAAGAGCAACGAAGGCGTCTTTTGTTATTCATAACAAGTCTCTTTTAGGTATACCTGAGTGTGTCAATGTGGTGATTTGGGGAAAAGTCTCAGTCTCAGAAAGGGGCTGGTTGCCAGAGGAACCAACATTGTGATCAGAGGGTTGGAAATTTCAGTCCCATCCCCAACCTTCCACCTGAAAGCAGTTGGAAGTTGAATTAATTGTCAGTGGTCAATGATTTGATCAGTCACATCTCCACAAAACCCCAACAGGAGAAGGTTCCAAGAGCTTCCTGGTTGGTGAACCCATTCACGTGTTGGGAAGATGACATACCCCAAGCTGTGTGAGGACAGAAATTGATATGCTCAGAACACTCCCAGACCTCTTCCTGTGTATCTCATCTGGCTGTTCATTTGTGTTCTTTAATATCCCTTATAATAAACTAGTGATCTAGTAAGTAAACTGTTCTACTGAGTCCTGTGAGCCACTCTAGCAAAGTAATCAAACCGAAGGAAGGAGAGGTCATGGGAACTTCTGATTTATATCCAGTCTGTCAGAAGCACAAGTGACATCCTAGACTTGTGACTGGCATCTGAAGGGATAGAGGGTGGGCATAAGAGTAGTCTTGTAGGACTGAGCCCTTAACCTGTAAAGATCCTACCTCCATGCAATGTCAGAACTGAGTTAAATTGTTGGACACAAAGCTAGTGTCACAGAATTGCTTGGTGCATGAAAAACAACCGCACATTTGATGATCAGAAGTGAACGACTAAGTAGAGAAGACACAGGAGTATGTTTTTCCTTAGAGTTGGCTGGTGTGGACAAAAAAAAAAAAAAAAAAAAAAAAAAAAAAGGTGTTCCATGGAAAGTAACCTCTCAGGGTGATTTGATCACAAATTCCTAACTGGGCAAGTCCTTGTATGCAGTCTCACCTCAGGCACAAAACTTCTTTACTAAAAGGTTTATTTTGCCTTAAGCAAGCCCTGTCCTTTGTTTCTATGTATATAGGTAAACACACCTTTGAAATACCTCTTTTCACATTCTTTCTACAGCATGACCACCCTTAAAAGTATACAAAATCTTGTTAACTATCCTGTAACCCAATCCCTGCTTTGCTTTCTCCCACTTTTATATAAATTTCCTTATGTTTCCTCCTTAATTCTGTTAGTCAGGTAGCTAGTTAGTATAAATAATGGAAGGGAGCAAATGGACTCAGACATTAAGCCTAAAAAACTAAGGAGCTGAATCAGGCAATAAACCCGATTCACTAGGAAGTTGCAGCATTCACAGGGTCTCCAGGGGACAGTCTCATCCTCTGCAAGGGGACTTAATTTTCAACTGGGCAGGAATGAGCAGGAAGAACTGGCTTTCCAATCTCCCCAGGGGGCAACCAACCCCTTCCCACAGATTACTGGGGTGGGGAGGGAGAACCAGTAAAGGGGAAATTTCTTTGCTAGGCACATGCCCAGTGGAAGCCAAGATGACACAAGGGGAAGGTCCTTCTACTATGAGGCATGTGCAGTAGGAACTAAGATGGAGACCATAAAGGGGAAGTATCTAGCCTCAGACAAGGATCAGATAGTATAGGGAACATGAAACCCCCAGAAGATCCAGAAGAGAGATTGGTTGTGGGGAGAGCCAAGCACAAGCACACGAGGAGTCAGGAAAGAGATTGGTTAGTTCAAAAGAAAGCTCACCCCTTCCTAAACCCAAGGGGATATAACCAAAGCTTAAGAAAGGTTCATTCATTTGTTTTCCCATTTGTTCGTGTGCTCTTTCTCTGTAGCAGCTATACAGGCCTGGCAGTAGCGAGGGCCCAAGTGTGGGCCCAAGTGCAGCCTTGGCAGTGGACATGTAGATGGGGAAATGAGACATAGAGAAGTTCTGCATCTCTGGACCCTGGTCCCCCTGGGCTTGGTGAAGACACAGGCAGGCTTGTGGCAGGCTCGTGGCCCCAGAGACTGGACTGTAGTGAGATAGCAAGATGGAGCTAAACCATCTGGTTGTGGATGAGACACCAGGCACCTGGGCGGGGTGGGAGAAGAGTGTCTTGTTTTTGTCCCAATAAGTCTTACCACTATACCTCATCCTTTTATGCATGTGTCCCCAAAAGGCTTTTCTCGTGACTCCATGGAAGAACACTATTTCCATCAGCAAGAATTCCAACTACATTTAAAAAAGCTACAAACTCTCATTTCTTGGAAGCATTTTTCTCAGTCTATTAATATCTTGGTTCCAAGTACTTCCACTATTTGGATCAAATAAATTATCATAAAAATTTTCTATAGGTTTAGATGTTCCTATGTTAACACTGGTGTTCTGGCAGCACTCTTGGATCCTGAGATGTCAGTGAGAATAAAAAGCACACACAATGGAGCAATAATACAGGAGGGATCTGAGTCTTAAGAATTTTGTGGAGTAGAGCTGCCACACAAGCTCAAGATTTTGAAGGGTACCAGAATATGCCACCCCAAAATCCACCTCTTTGCCATAAGGATTATTTTGAGCTGATTATTTTGAGAAACAGCAGTCAAAGGAGAAGCTCTGAAAACATAATCTACCCTTTTGTGAGGTATATTTACATTTGTAAAGGTAATCTTTTGTAAGGGTGTCTCCCTCTGTGTACCAGGAAGAGGAGACTAGCTCTAAATCACAAGAGAATCTTATCAATACAGAAGGTGTGGACATAAATCTGCACAAGGAACTTACCCATATTTACTGTGCTTTTCCTGGTTTACTCCCAGAACTGGCCTTCCTTCCTCACCTCCCTCTTCTTTGTCTTTAGCTGAAGATGGTGTTTAAACTGGTCAGGCCACTTCAGGGAGTTAGTTTCCCTGGGTCTCTCCCATGTATACAGGAAGTATACATGTTATTAAACTTCTGGGTTTTTTTCTCTTGTTAATCAGTCTTTTGTTACAGGGGTCTCAGCTAAGAACTCAGAAGGACTGAGGGAACACTCTTATTTTTTCCCCTGTAACTTTTTTTTCCTGGGGAATTTATTATGAGCAAGAAATAAACTTCTACCTTATTTAAGCCACTGGTATTTGAGGGTTTATGTTATAGCTGAGCCCAGTCCTATTTGAGATTCAACTGGTAATTCGCATTTCTTTGGCTGATGCCAAGTGCTGCACAGCTATTTCTACTCTTTATTTCTCACAATAGCTCTTTGAGGTAAAAAGCATTTTCCCAATGGAAAAAAATGGAAGCTTCAGCACTCAGTGGTGAGGTGAGACAAGTGATGCACTTTTGTCTTTCCAGAAGGCTGTTTCTGCAGTCTCTGTATTAATCACAATGAGTAAGCCCTGTGATGTCAGCCCCATGCCAGGGCCAGGGAAACCAGAAAGCACAAATCGTTCTTGGTTGGCTATAACCTGAAATTAGTGAAGTACTGTGGTGGGTTCATCCATCTGGAGACCAGAGGATGCTAGTTTACAAGGCCAAAGAACATGCCAGAGAAACACGCAATGCCACATCTCAGCTTGAGACAAAACTGTTTCAAACCTCCAGGGGGAGCTTTCTATATGTTCTGCATAATGGACAGTGTTCTGTTTTGCTGATGAATGTATTTCAAAATTAGAGAAAGCAAAAAATGTCAGCAAAGACATTTACTAGTGGGGAGCAGGAAGAAGCAAAAAAAACACACAAAAAAAAACAAAACAAAAACAAACAAACAAAAAAAACCCCAGCCACGTTTAGTAATGATTGCTTTCCTTATAATTTGTTGAGAGGGATGATAAACAGTACTGAGGGATGGCACCATACCAGGAATGCAAAGAGGTCTTGAAACACCTTTCATCTTAAAAATAAGGATCCAAATGTTGGAATCTTTTTTAATTGCAATTTTTATTGAGATAATTGTAGATTTATATGCAGCTGTAAGAAATAATGCAGAGAGATCCCTGTGTGCTTTTCCTAGTTTCCCCTAGTGGTAACATTTTGCAAAACTAGAGTACAATATCATAACTAGGATGATGACATTTAATCAATTCATACCACCAATCTTAGTCATGCTTGCCCAGTTTAACTTGTACTTATTTGTGTGTGCACCTGTGTATTTACTTCTGTATAATTTTGTCACCTGTGTAAACTCATGTACCTGTCACCAAAGTCAAGATACTGGACCCTTTCTGTTGCCCTTTTATAACCACATTCAACTCTCTTTCCTAAGCCAGTCCCTAACCCCTGGCCATCACTACTCTGTTCTCCATGTCTCAAATGTCATTTCAAAAATCTTACACAAATGAAATCATTCAGTAGATACGTTTTGGGAGTAGGTTTTTTTCACTCAGCGTAATTCCCTGGAGAGTCATCCAAGTTGCCTGTATTAATAATTTATTCATTTTTTATTGCTGAGTAGTATTTCATGGTATGGATGTACCATAGTTTATTTAATAACCATACACCCACTGAAGGACATTGGAGGTGGTCCCGGTTTTTAGCTAGTATAAATAAAGCAGTTATAAACCTTCATGTACAGGTTTTTATGTGAATGTAAGCTTTCATTTACTGGAGTGAATAACCAAGAGTACAAATGCTGAGTTATACGGTAGTTGCATGTTTAATTTTGGAAAAAATTGCCTAACTTTTTCTAGAGTGGCCATGGCCTTTTACATGCCTATCAGCCATCTCTGAGTGATCCAGTTTCTCCCCCTCCTTGTCAGCATTTGGTGTTTTCACTATATTTTAGCCATTCTGGTGGTAACTCACGGTGGTTTTAATTTGTATTTCTCTAATGTCTATTAATGTTAAGCATCTTTTCACATGCTTATTTGCCACCTGTGTATCCTCTCCAGTGAAATATGTGTTCATGCTCTTTGCCCATTTTCTAATTACATTGTTTGAATTTTTACTGTTGAGATTTGAGATTTCTTTGTGGAATATGTGGTTGGCAAATATTTTTCTCCCAGGCTGTAGTTTGTCTTTTCATCATCTTCAAGAGGGCTTCTGCAAAACAAAATCTTTTAATTTTGATAAGATAAAATTGTAACAGAGTAAAATGCTGGGTCTCTCTGACCCTGTCTTGTTGGGGCCTGCTTTGTTCCCATGGCCTTCAGGCTAAAACTCCTGCTTAGTCTTGCCTATAGATATGCTAATCATTACAGGAATTCTGCCTGGGACTTGAGTTGTTACCAGCCCCTCCCATATGCCCTCCCCTTCATTAAAAAGAAGCCTGAACTTTGTGTATACTAGTTTAAGATGAATTTGAGGAAACTCTGAGGCCTCCAACTTCTGGATTAGGTGACTTCTCAATCAATAAATATTTCCTTACTCCAAACTTTGACATTTTGAATATTGGCCTTTTTGAAATGTCACACACAAAAACTTTTGGGCTAGTAACAGAATTTGTGCGTTTTTCCCTTTCTGCATTTTTCCTATTGGTATCGTGTTTAAGAACTCTTTGCCTAGCCCTAGACCCCAAACATTTTCTATTTTTTTCTGAAAGTTTTACAACTTTATATTTTACATTTAATTCCAAGATTCATTTGAATTAACTTTTGTACAATATGTGAGGTTTAGGTTGAGGTTCTTTTTGTGTGTGTGTGTGTGTGTATGTGTGTGCCTATGGATCTCCAATTGCTTCAGCACCATTTGTTGTAAAGGCTAGGATTTTACTTATATGTGGAATCTAATGAACAAAATAAACTAACAAAAAAAATAGAAACAGACTCATAGGTACCACCTGACAGCTATCAGAGGTGAGGAGGTTGGGAGCCTCGGTGAAAAAGCTGAAGAGATTAAGTAAAAAATAATAATAATACAACAGTATGGTTGTTACAGGGTGCAGCCAAGAGGGGGGACCCCAAATTGGATTTGGAATGGGGTCCAGAACTCAAGGTGTCCAGGAATATTAGGATATCCTCACCGCCCCCCTCCACAGGTGTGGGTTGGGGGAAGGGACACATGGAGCAGGCCCATTGAGAGCTGTTTTGCATAGCAACAGCTTTGTAGCTAACCTCTGGTGTGGTCATTTAACATATCTATAACCTTTGACTGGTTGCATAGATATGTTGAATAGCTGTGGCCTGAGCCAGGGGGATGGAAGTAACTTCCCCACCAAGATGTAACTGGGAGGGGGGGAGTTCCTTGCGAGTTACAGTGCCTGCGTGGGAGCTTGGAGATGATTGGCTCCATGACATGGAACCACACCTGCCCAGACCCACAATGGCAGCCAGAAAGGCTGGAAAGAATGGGAGATTGAGGGCGGGTGTGGCCGAGTGTGGGAGGAGTCGGAAATGGGGCTGCAGAGGAAGATTGGCGCGGGGATTTAAACCTAGATGCGGCAGCCATTGAGGAGAGAGCTATACACTTCCGGCAGAGTGGGACTCCCTCGGACCTTGGAGGGAGAACCACTCGGCCTTTAGCAGAGTGGGGACTCCCGCAGCCCTGTGAGAGAGAAGCACACTGTTTTGTCTGAGTGGGGACTCTCATGGCCCTGGGAGAGAGGACCACGTGCCTTTGCCAGAGTAGGGGTCCCCGCAGCTTTAGAAGGGGGAACCACCACCCGGCTTTAGCAGAGATCCTGGTGAGGGTGCCGATAACCAAGGAAGGCCTACCAGCTGAGATGGATTACTGGGAAGAACTGCGGGCTGCCTGAGCCAGGGACTTCTATTTCCTTTCCTGAGATACGGTACCCCAGACTGGGCAAAGGGGGGAGGAAGGACTGTGGGTGTTTTAAGGGACTTTGGGATTTTGATGAAGACATTAGGTCACTACTTAAGTTTGTATAGCATTAAATAAACATTTCCTTTCCTTTTCACAAATCTCTGGCATTGAGAGACATCTTTCCTATAGACGGCGGACATAACGGACCTGGTGTTTTCTTTCAGGTAGTATATTGATTGCCCTTGACCCCCCTTGTTGTTCTGTAACATGGTGATTACCAGAGAGAAAACAGGGTGGGGGAAAGTAGAAGAGGGTAAAGGGAGGATAAATGGTGATAGAAGAAGATTTGACTTGGGGTGGTGAACACACAATACAGTGTACAGATGATGTGTTAACAAGTTTACACCTGAAACGAATAGGGAACTCAAGAGTTGGAAAATTTTAGTTTAAGGTAAATAGTTGTAAGCCTAGTAAGTAATGTATATGTTAAAGCTAATTATTTCTGAAACTACAGATAGAGCCCACCACTCCCAAGAGAGATAGCTGACCTCCTGACCCTCCTGCTGCACCACTAAAGATTATCACCTGGGGAACAAGTGGAGGCATCTGGGCCATTGTGTTCCTGGGAGAGACAGATGACTGACCTCCGGGAGTTACCTCCTCCCTGTACCCTGGGAACAGGTAACTGCCCAAGGCAAGAATATTGCAGTTTTTAATCTAATTTTCCCTGAATTTCAAAAACCCTCACCGCACTTTGTTCTCTGTTATAAAAACGCTGACTAGGAAGAAAATGTAAGGCAGTCCATTAGGGTTTGAACCCACCGTCTTCTCAGATTGCCGACCATATGAATAAAGTGCCCATAAAGATTCAACCCCTGTCTCTACTTACTGGGTTTGGTATGTGACAGGCAGCATGAATGCTGGTCTTTCCCAGTTTCAAAACCTATAATATTTTGTTATAGGAGAAACTTTTGCTGACACAATTAAAAATTACAAATGAGAAAGTCAATAGACTTTCTAATAGACTTTCTAGCTAATAAGCATGAAAGCAGTGTTTATTGGTGATACATTCTCAAGGAAGAGAATGGGCCTAGCTAAGGTGTGGGGGTGAAAGGCATAGGTTCAGGGAACAGCAAGGTAAGGGCGGCAAGAGCATCAGGTCCTTTGTCCTGAGGACTTATATAGTTGATGGGGTCAGGGTGAGGGAGTTACATATTGATTGGTGGGTAAACGAGGTGCCAGCTTCCCCAGAAGAACATGACTACCCAAACGTAGATATGTGTAGCGGTCTGTTAGCCCGAATCCCTATCTTGCTCCAGACCCCATTCGTTCGTCTTGTTGTAAAACAGATTCGGGACAGGAGGCAGTTAATTAAAGTTGGAGCAGTTACCCAAAGTTATTTATGGGCTCTTTCTGTAAGCATCAGGGACTCCTTCGTACAACAGATAGTGACTAGAGGCAGGCAATTAACCAAAGTTGTTTTATGGGTTTCTTCTTTGAGCACTGAGGACCCCCTCCTCTGCCCCCTTCCAGGCCTTGGGATGAGTACAGTCTCAAAGGCTTTCTTTCCCAGATAGTGGGAACAATACATACAGGACCTCAAGGGCTCCCCTCATCCTGTGTTAGCATGGTGTTTCTTGTGATATTCAGAACACGCAACAATCTTATTGAACCAGGCTCGGGACTGCCGAGTTAGTGGGTGAGACGTGTCTCCCTCCTTCCTGCTTTGGTTTGCTATCTATCCTAACTAACAATTTTATTAACCAATGTCACCCCAATAAATTCAATTAAATGAATAAAAATAAAAAAAAGAAAAGCCTCTCCTTCACTAACATGCTTTTGCACTTTCGTCAAAAATTGGCTGAGCCTATATATGTGGGTCTGTTTCCATGTTCTCCATTTTGTCCATTGATCTCTTCCTGTGTTTCTATCTCTTTGACATTGCACACTGTCTTGATTACTGAAGCTATATAATTAGACTTAAATGTCATATGGAGTGATTCCTCCCATTTTATTCTTCTTTGTCAAGTTTAGTTTAGCTATTCTAGGGCCTGTGCTTTTCTGTAGAAATTGTAAGATAAGCTTGTCTATGGCTATAAATAACCTTGCTAAGATTGTGATAGAAATTCAGTCCTTTCCTCTGAAATTCAACTCTTAAATCCAGAATAGAAAAGTTCACAGAGGTGAGAAGCTTCACATCACAGGGAAGTTTACTCTGAGTCTGGAGCTTAGAGACCTGGATTCAAATCCTAATTTTGCCAGCTAACGGCTGTAGACTTTAGCAAGTCACTTAATTCTCTAAACCCCAGGTTCTACATCTGTTAAATGGAGATATCAATGTCTAAATGGGATAATTAGATGGTTAGGCATTGACTCTCTGGCACACAATAGTTTGTCAATAATGGTAACCATTTGGATTATAGAGAAACAAGTATATTGGAATAGAATTAGGAAAATTTTAGAAAAACAGTTACATATAATGTTGGGAGCAGGGCACAATGTCTGTCATCATTTACCCTTGCTGGGGTTTTTCTTCATGTTATTGGATACAATTAATAATAGATATCACTGTGAGACACCAACAGGATCGTTCAAAGACATTCTCATTGTTAGTTATTAACTTTTTTAATGAAACAGCCATTAGTGCTCTGCGGGCCTCTGCAGGAACGGTGCACTCATTAGCCACCTGGGCTGCACAGAGCATTTCACCCCGCCTCCTCAGGCAGCTCAAAGAACACCTCAACTCTTATCCCTAATTGCCCAGCTGCTCTTCAAAATGTCCAATCTTGCTTCTTTTGATCTAACTAGGTCCTTAACAGGGTATAAATAAGGCAAGTCCACATTTTCATTATGATGCCAGAAAATTAAATGGCTGGGAGAAGAATAATCAACAAATGAAATGCAGTCCTGCACTTGACTTTCAACCTCGAATTCTTTGGGGGAAAAAAAAAAGCATCAAACTGATCTGACACTGGCTTTTAAACATTCATGACTGTAAGCCACAGTGAGAGATATATTTATATTGTGATCCAGTACACACACATAACTAAAGCAAAAGTTTAATAATGTTTTTACTCTCTGTGATGCATGCTGATGTCCCTCCTGTCTACTTTGTCACTGTTATTTTTTAAAAGATTTCATTTATTTTTAGAGAGAGGGAAGGGAGGGAGAGAGGGAGAGGAACATCAATGCCAGAGAAAAACTTCAGAAACATGTATCAGTTGCCTCTTTCATGCACCTCTACCAGGGACATGGCCCGCAACCCAGGCATTTGCCCTGAGAAATGAAACCAGCAACCTTTTGCTTTGCAGGATGACACCCAGCCTACTGAGCCACAGCCATCAGGAAATCACTGTTATTTTTCAATGCTAGCTGCCACCCCCAATGCCATGACCCACTAATGGGTCATGAGTAAGCCATGGTATGGTCTCATCCACAGGGTCATATAGGCCCAGAGAAAACTGCTGCTGGGCAGCTGGGAACCACAGAGGTAAGCCCTCCACAGGCCTCCCTGCAGCTTGGTGTTTCTGTCAGTCTGGCTGTGAACAAAGACTCTCTTTTTCTCCTGTCAGCATCACAGTTGTAAAAGTCAGCAACATTTCAAGGAAACTCCTCTGAAAACTGCAAATGTTTGTCTGAGTGCTTCTAAATTTTCTCTGCCTGGAACACAAATAGAAGGAATATGAGTAACATTCATTCAGCAATTGAAGTTGGCCAGGCACACTGTGGAGGGGACCATGTTTCAGTCCAGCCTTGCATCCCAGGCCACAGGGAGACAAGCCAAAGTGAGACCAGGGGCTGGTCAGGAGTCCTCAAATCAGTCCAGTCACTGTGTGTGAGTACAGGGTGAGGAGCAGAGATCTAGCTGATTGCTGCTTAAAACAAAAATACTACTTCCCCGGTACGATGGTATGACTCCTGTCCCCCATGGTCTTTCTTTATTTTTTTAAATTTTATTTATTTTAGAGAGACAGAAGGGAAGGAGACAGGGAGAGATACATCGATGTGTGAGAGATACAACCATGGGATGCCTCTTGCATGCCCCTACTGGGGACCTAGCCCACAACCAGACCTGTGCTCTGACTGGGAATCGAACCAGTGACTCCTTGGTTTACAGGCTGGCACTCAATTCACTGAGCCACACCAGTCAAGGTGCCCTTGGCCTTTTTTGGCCATACTGGCCACAAGGTTATACAAGGCCCCTCAGCCCACATCACCAAGGAGAGCCAATAGGTCCCTGGCTAACAGAACAGGGTGGAGCTGAACATCTCAGACTTCTGGAACCCAAAAACTTATTTTGTATCTTCCTGCCCTTTGGGGTGGAGACTTGAGTGGATATTTAGGAAAGACTGTCTTTTGCTCTGTGAAGTCACGACCTGCTGCAAATAGAAACACAGGGCATACCCTTCACTCTTGGAGGGGAAACCTGAACCTTCTCAGAAGGGAAAGTAAAGTGTCCTGTTTGATAACAGAAAAAGGGAATAGCTTTCCAGATAAAAACAAAACAAAACATTGATCATACATGTAACACTTAAAAAGGAGAGGGAATTTCTATATCTTTTTTAAAAAAGATTTTATTTATTTTTATACAGAAGGGAAAGGAGGGAGAAAGAGATGGAGAGAAACATCAATGTGTGGTTGCCTTTTGTGCGCCCCCTACTGGGGACCTGGCCCGCAACCCGGGCATGTGCCCCGACCAGGAACCAAACCAGCGACTCTTCGGTTCACAGGCTGGCACTCAATCCACTGAGCCACACCAGCCAGGGCAGAATTTCTATATCTTTTATCAGAGCTGCAGCTCCCAATTCCCCAGACGTTGGAGCTTTTTGGAGAAACATGATTGTGCAACTGTTGGCTACCTGGTGTTCCCAGAGCTAGTGTTTGTTTTTTTGGAGCTCTGAGCAGCAGTTTTCAGGCACTGAGTCAGGGTGAAGAAGGGACTGGCAAGCAGGCAGGTGGAGTGGCCCCTTTGGACCTCAGTATGGGCCTGTGTGTAACATCATATGGGGAACGCTACAGAGGGAAAGACCAGCTCTGTTCCCTGTGGGCCTGGAGAGGTGGGCCCGAGACTGGGGAAAAGGAAAAAGTCCTCCCTGGGGGTTTGAGCTCAGAAACACAGGGAGGTCTGGGCGTTCCCAATGCTTGTGCTTGGGGAGGGAGTTAAACCAGCCCAGTCACAGGGGCTCTTATAGGGGATGGAGTCTGGGGGTCGTGCCAACAGCCACAACCAGCAGTAGCCAGAGGGGCAACTTACCCTTTGGAAAAGTCTCCTTAGCGTCTCAGCTGGTGTGCTCTTCTGTATTGTGATGGGCTGAGGCCTAAGCTGTCCTTGGGCCAGAGGATCAAAGGGGAGAGTAGGGTCCTGTCCCCTGAAGTTGAGGTGAAAACAGCCGAGGGGACCAACAGCCAAGGACAGCTGTGCCCAGCAGACAGTGTCCTCCGGAGGGCAGCATTGTGGTGGCCTGACAGGTAGGTGGACAAGAAGGCTGTTGACTACCCTTGTGAAATCACAGCCAGCAGGCAGACCTTTTAGAAACAGCCAGGGGGCTTTATGACAGGGAATGTCTCAAAGATCAAGCTTCTGGGAATTTGAGCCTTGTGTGGAAAACAGTTTTTTAAGGGGAAAAGATGAACCTTTTGTCTCTACATTTTCTCTCCCTTTCCTTGAAAGAACCAATACAATGAAGCTGTGGCATTCCTATTGGCTCAAGCGTATGCTGCGTTCAAAGCCTAGTTAGGGTGCTGGAAGGGGAGAAAGACTGTGACTAGTGGCCTGCTCACCGATCTCCCCCTCAAGCTCCTATTTCTTCTGACAGTTCTGAGACGTTCAGGCTTCTTTCTATCAGGTGAGGTGTCTAGCCACTGGTGCTTTGGAGTGTTGCTAGTGTTCATCAGTATTCCCACTTCTCCTCTCCTTCTAGGTACATGGGAGGACCACACTTCCCTGCCTTGGTGAAGCTGTGTGGCTGCGTGATATTTTTGGCCAATCAAATGTGACAAGCAATATGTGGCACATCTGGGTGGAAGAATTTAACTGTAATGCATGGATCTGCCAAGGTTTCCTTCTCTGTTGCAGCAAACCCTAGAGTCCATGTTTGAATAACAATGTCTTAAAATGGTAGCTCCTTCATCAGTCTGGACCCAGTGACCAGAGCTCCCCATAATAAGCCCACGTTGGACATGGCCCATAAGCAAGAAATATCCCTCAGTAAGTCACTGAAGATTGGGGGTTGTTTGTTACCACAGCAAAATATGGTCCATCCTGACAGGTACATAGTTTTGCTTAGCAGAATCCATAGTGCCTTACTATTTCCTTACTATTATTCACTAAGGTGCTAATTAGCCAATGATGGGGTGAAAAACTTAGTGAACTCAAAACTGGGAACTCTTCACTCCCCCTTCTCTCATGAGCAAGCCCATAATGGCCACAATTCACTGGGAACTCATTCCAGGCAACTCTGGATCTGTTTGACAATTAACTCCCACGTTCCCAGAATTCTACGGGGCTGGGTAGCTCTATAAAAATCTGTCTCCCCGGAGGCTATTTCCGTGTTGATACTTGTTCAAAAACATTCAACCAGACAAATGTCCCTTAAAAAGCTAGCCATCTAACCACCCAGGCAGAACTGGAGCAGCATTTTGAGGCTAGCTCTCAGGAACCGGCTCCAAATGAAAGGAAGAACATTTCTCCCAAGGTGGCATCCTGTTTCTCAGTAACTCAGGCTGCGTGTCTGCTGTGGGCTTCCATGGTTACCAAGAGATCTGGTCTCCACAATTCTCGTGATTCTCACTCAGTTACCATGGCCACAGCACACAGTTTGAACAAACATTTCTGACCTCATTTGGGTCTCACATTTGAAAAGTAAGACATTTGGAGCATGAATTCATTCTGAAACATAAAAATCAATTGAGGGATTTATAATTTTGAAGTACTGTGATCGAATGAACACAAGCCATGCCCTAGGAACCTCATTTTTCCACCCACAGGAAAAAGAATGACTGTGTAAAAGATCATTTAGAATACTGTTGAAGTTTCCATATAGAGTATAGTTTAAATAATAGTATCATATTGATGAGAAAGTTCCTGATTTTGAAATAATGGTATTGTGGATAAGAGAATGACTTTGTTCTTAAGAAATACAACCTGAGGTATTTAGGGGTGAAGGGTAGTGATGTTTTCAACAAACTCAAACTTAGTATGAAATAATAGTGATATGGAGAGCAAGAAAAAGTAAATATAATAGTAAAATATTAACAACTGGAAAACCTAGGTGAACAGCCAAGTGTTTATTCTACTCTTCTTGAATCTTTTCTGTAGGTTAGAGATTTTTCAAAATAAAAAGTTTTTTAAAGTTCATGCATGTTCCAGATTAGTGACTTTCAAACTTTTTTAATGCTAACCCACAATAAAATATAGATTGTATTAAGCAATCCAGACACATACATATATGATCTGAAAAAAAAAGTTTCACAAAACAATGTATACTCCTATAATATTACAGGTGGTGCTCTATGACTTTTGTATTCCATCTTGTTTTTGAAATGGTAGTTACGACTTATTGAGTTAATGGCCACTAATGGTCACAACCTGTTTGAACACACCTCTCAGTGGTCCTTTTTGCGACATTTCTAACAATATTACCTAGAGACACACAGGAAGTACTGTCACCAGGAAGAACTGACAACTTGACGCACCTTGAATCTGGGTGGGCTTTGAAAACCCAACACCTTTTATAACAACAGTAGGAAATATATTTTCTGCTGGCATAAAAATGAAGTTAGGGAGTATAAAGAAGTCACATCTATAGTAATTTTTTAAAGTTTTCTTAAGGAACAGTTGGATGAAAGAAATGCACCTTGAGTTTCTTTATGCAATTCTTAGTACACTTCCTATTCCTTGCACTAGCATATTTACAGAACTCAAAAATACATATAAATGTATATATGTACATGCATACTTTAGTAGGGTATATTCACATTTGCCTATGTAGTTTTGAGCATCCATTCGTCGTATAAATATAAAAATTTGTAATAGGTCCTTCCCTTTGTAAAATATCAGTATCTTCTCATTTATCTGGGTGATATATTAGCAAAAACATCCTTAAAGTTAAAAAAAAAAAAAAAAACAAAGAAACCTCTCCTCTTCAAATACGCAGAGAGGAATTCAGGACACAAAAATTTGGGATTTCCAGAATGTGGACAAATGCAGTCATCACTACCCATGTATGGAGAACAGCTTGAACAAGTGTTTAGCAGACATACAGTCTTCGCTCTGACAGTTGGCCAACTCCCTCCCTGGGAAATATCTCAGCTTCCCTCCCCAGCTACTTGCTGCCTCCTTTCCTCTTGGCAGTTAGTCAGCCCCAAAGTGTACAGCCCATAATAATTTCCACAGCTAATAGGATCATCCAAGCTGGAGACTCCCTGTCCTGCTAACATAGCATTTCTGTGTCTTCTGGACACTCTTCACACAAAACACTAAGAAAAGATTTTGTGGCCTCTCCAGAGATTCACAGTGCATGTTTGCAAATTGAAAGACTCTTAAAAGTCCCGCAATAGAAAAACCTAACTTTTTAAAAATCTTAGGATGTTACAAACTTATTTGTCCACAGATATTACCCCCTCTTTTTTTCCCTACCCTTCCCTAAAGTTCCTTTCTGCCTAAAGTCACCTCTGGGAATAATTATGGAGTAAATGAAATGGATCTTTGTTTTAACCACTCCTTAACATCTCAGACTCCAGGAACTGCCACCACCCTTAGGTCTAAGTCCCTCTCCCATCCCCCTTCTCTCCTGTACTGTCCATCTTCCTGGACCTTAGTGTCCTCAGGCCCAGGGGGAAGAGGATTGTGGTAGAAAACAAAGGGATTGGGTCTTATGAGTTGCCCCATCAGGAGAATTAGCACAGTTTTTAATCCTTAGCCAATAGACTGACTAATTCAGACATTGCAGTCCCTGTTTCCTGGGAGATGGGGGGGGGGTTGGGAAGAGGGATGGAGGTAGAGCCCTGAGGCCCTGGGAGTTTCCAATTCCTAGCCTTCTGGTAGGAGGGTCCATGTCCATTCTTCTCTTTTCCAATTGATGTCCATGTGACATAAGCAGACATCCATACCCCACCCCTGCATGACATTTCCCAGGATTGTCCTCTTCCTAGGGCCATCTTGGAGGCAAACTGTTCCTTCCATCTTCTGCTGGAATTTCACCACCTGTTCCCATCCTGTTCCCCTCTTCCCCGACCATGAACGCCTTCAAGCCCAATTAAGTATATTATCCCCCACTGGCCAAGGCAGTTTGGGCCACTCCAGTGTGGCAGGGTCAGCATGTCTGTAGGATAAACACCACGTACTGGGCCACACTGAGCAGGAGACTAGAGCCAAAGAGAAATAAAGTGTTGTGGACTGAGCTTCCCACCCCAACCGAGGGAAGCATATCGGACAGCGAGGCGTTGACTGGCCCTGTGGTGATGTTGGTCGACTCCTCCACTGGGGCCATTGGAGCCAGCAGCTTGGAGAGAAGACTGTTGAACCTGCTCACAGTAGTAGCCACTGGCTCTGAAGGTGGGCCTGGGCTGGACGCAGTGAGGTTCAGATCCTCAGGGTCCATACAGAGGCCATCAGAGGAGTGCCCAAAGGTCACCTGGCTGAGGTCCAGGCCGGCCACAGAGCCCGGAGAGGCACAAAGCACATCGGTGTCATGCCCAGAGCTCTCCATCCAGTCTCGTAGCCACTCCAGGCCGCAGTCACAGCGCCATGGGTTGTGGAAAAGAAAGAGGCGGCCCAGGAAGAAGCCATGCTGGAAGGCGGCCCAGGTGAGCACAGTGAGGTGGTTGCCATTCAGGTGTAGAGCGAGGAGGCCAGAGAGATTCTGGAAGGCACCCTCCTCCACAAAGGTGATGCTGTTGCGATCCAGGTAGAGCAGCTCGAGTTCAGCCAGGTTGGCAAACCATGTGCGCGCCACGTGGCCAAGGGAGTTTCCACCCAGGTTGAGAGTGTGCAGGCGGCGCAGGCCACGGAAAGCATCAGCAGGCAGCTCAGCTAGCAGGTTGTCGTTGAGCAGTAGGTACTCCAGGGCACCGCAGTCACGGAAGGCACCGGCGTGCACCATGCGCACTCGGTTGGCCTGCAGGCTAAGTGAGCGCAGTCGCCTCAGGCCCTGCAGGGAGCTGGAGGCCACTGCTTCGATGCGGCTGCGCTCTAGGTGCACGTGCGTCAGGTTGGCCAGGCCACGCAGCGTGCCCGGCACGCGGCGGAACAGGTTGTTGAAGGCAGTGAGCTCCCGCAGGGCAGGAAGCTCAGCCAGAAGGCGCTCGGGCACGCTAAAGAGGCGGCAGGCTGTCAGGTCCAGGCGGCGCAAGCGGCCCAGCGTGGTGAAGGTGCGCGCATGCAGGTAGCGTAGTTCACCGTTGTGTGCCAGGCGCAACTCTGACAGGCGTGGCAGGCCCTTGAAGGCGCCAGGCGTGATGAAGGACAGATTGTTGTGGCATAGCGACAGGCGGCGTAGCGATGGCAGCGTGCCAAAGGCCCACTCACCCAGGAAGCGCAGGCTATTCCGATCCAGGTCAATGGAGGCTGCCTCGCACGGGAACTCGGCCGGCACCCGCAAGAGGCCAGCGCGGTCGCAGCGCACCAAGCAGCCGCGCTCCAAGCTGCTGCAGGAGCAGGCCTCTGGGCAGGTGCTCTTGCAGGCCTTCTCCGCCCAGGCGCTGGGCAAGCCGAGGACCACCACTTGGGCAGGATTTAGGAAGGGGGAGAAAAGACAAAACAAGGAGTAACCATCAACCACAGGGTCACTGAAGGTAAAATCCTACCTGTCCGCATGGCAGGATGCACCCCTCCACCAAGTTCTCATACCTTCTGCATAGCAGCATCTTCCAAATGGTCTCTTTAGGCTTCCGAGACCTTACACAGGATTCCCCACACCCTTGCATCCCAGTTATCTTAATCAGCAAAACGCAGCTGGAATCCCAGCATCTGACTCCATTCTAACCCTCCCTCCTGCCTATATCATCATTTGTGCTCCCCTAGAATTTGACCTAGAGGGTGTGTTGTCTGCATGTGTAAGGGTCCTCAAAGGCATCACTGTGGCCCACACTCTAGGTCTACACTGCCCAATCTAGCCACATGTGGCTCTCAAGCACTCGAAATGTGGCTAGCCCAAATTAAGATGATCTATAAGTAAAAAATACAGACCATATCTTAAAGACTTAGTACCAAGAAAAGGTAAAATATCTCATCCATTTTTATATTGATTACATGTTAAAATGATATTTTAGATATAATTGATTAACTAAAATATTAAAATTAATGTCACCTGTTTCTTTTTACATTTTAATGAGGCTACTTGGAAATATAAATATATGTGGCTTGCAATATATTTCTATGGGTGGTGCTGTAATAGTCCCTCCCACCATAAGAATTCAATTCCTGGAAACCCCCATTGAGTAAATTAAGCCTCATAAAGAAAGGAGAATTAGAGAACAGGAGGTTGGAAATGAAAAAGCCTATCAATCTTTTTGCTTTAACAGTCACTAAAATTAAGCCATAAAGACAGCATACTCCCTGGCTGGCATAGCTCAGTGGATAGAGCACGGCTGCGAACCAAAGCATCACAGGTTCAATTCCCAGTCAGGGCACATGCCTGGGTTGCAGGCCACAGCCCCCAGCAACCGCACATTGATGTTTCTCTCTCTCTCTCTCTCTCTCTCTCTCTCTCTCTCTCTCTCTCTCTCCCTCCCTCCCTCCCTTCCCTCTCTAAAATAAATAAGTAAATTTTTTAAAAAATTTTAAAAAATGTAATTTGAATATCTTTCCATGCCTATGCTTTAAAAATATATATATTAAAAAAATTAAAAGACAGCATACTAAATAAACCATCAATGACCTTCTTTCACATCTCAAAAGAATGATTGTGGATACTGTGCAGTTAATTTCCATTTACCAGCCCTTGCTCTCTACATCATCATGGGAAAGAATGGTGCTTATAAATTAATTTTTTTCTGATCATTTGAATAGAGGATCAGATAAAGACTTCAAAAGCCCTCCCAGTAGGCTTGCTATCTGCAGCAAAGCAAAATGGCATGGTCTGCTTCCCTTTGGAAGCCAGAGGTCCCAAGCCCCATCTTGAGTTCCAATGAAAAGGGCAACCTGAAAGATGCACACGTTTTATTTTCTGGGCAGGTGCAGGTCACAGGTAGAGTGCATGTGATCTGAACCTCCTCAGCAGTACTCCCAAATTCCCAGTTATCACTACTGGCCTACCATTCCATTCCCCTCATGATGTACACATGACCCTGCCTTGCCTATTCAAGCCCTTTGGGAATCCGAAGGTATAACCACACAGGAATGTGCAAACTGTGCTTGCTGCCACCTCTGTATGTTTGGTGAACTTCCAGTGTCTTTTCAGTACATCGGTTGTGCACACTCCATGTTTTTTCAGCTGCTGAGAAGGGGATTCAGCCATTTCACACATGGCTGGGAGAACACTCAGCCCTTTGAGCAACCTGTCAGTTGTAAATTGTACTTAGTTCAATATTCTTGTTGCAGAGGCTTGACTTAGCTTTTTCCTGTCCCTAAGAACTGTAAACTAGACACCAAGTTTACAACAAGGTTCTTGGATCCTGTGCTGAGCCTGGCTATAAGCGGGGGGCAACTGCTGACCTAGAGAAATATCAGTTTGAGAGACATGGCCAAGAATATAACCTTAAGTCCAGGTGTCAGCTGGACATATGTGGAACTTTTTTCTATCAGCTCTTCCAACTGGGTCAAGTAGAAGGCATCAGGTTTCTTTACAAATAGTCCTTAATTCTACTCTCTTCTTTCTAATTAACAGAAGTGCACTCTCAACCATATGACTCATGTTTCTGCTCCACAATAGCTAACATTGTTCCAGGCACACTGTATGGCTCAGTAAATGTTTACAGAATTAAATGGAATTGATGCCCTCCTCTCTAATGATTCCTGACAGAGGATGTCATTTATTTAAAAAAAAAAAAACAACAACTCTTTGCCAAGGAATTCGAGGGATTATGACATACAGGATAAAATCAGTTTGCTTATATAATGTAAGAGATCAAAAATGTAGCTGCCAATTTTTTTAAACATGCAAGAAGAGTGAAGTTTTTTATTGTATATCCTTTCTACATTTTAAAGCTTGAATCATGTCAATGTAATGCCTATTTGAGAAAGTAAATTAAAAAGTTTATTTTAATCTTTAAACACTCAAGATGTTGTCACTATTAGAGACCTGTTTTCAGCCTCTGAAACTTTGATAGCCATTACAAATAACTAATTTACTGGGTTATTTAGTTAAATTTGTTTTTTAAAGATTTTATTTATTTATTTGTTTGTTTTCAGAGGGATTAGGGAGGGAGAACTAGAAGGAGTGAAACATCAGTGCAAGAAAGAAACATCATTGGTTGCCTTTTGCACACACCTCAACCAGGGATGGAACCTGCAACCCAGGCATGTACCCTGGTGGAGAATCAAACAGGCAATATGTTGCTTCACAGAACAACATCCAACCAACTGAACCACGCCTGTCATGGCTATTTAGTAAAATCAAGTAAATTCTCAGAACAAACAACCAAACTCCAGTATTGGCTTACCTAATATGAAAACTAACTACCTGCTTAATAACCCAGAGACAAGGGCACTAAAACAATTTTTTTAATAATAATAACATATTTGGGTGAGTTCTGCTTGCAATAAATGACTGAGTAGTTTGTATTGGACTAATATTCCTGCCAATAGCTAGTGTAAACTATGGGGGAAAATATTTTTTTTAATTTTGCAGGCCCTGGAAAGCAACCTAAACAGGCAATCAGAGCAGATACAACCCTTAAAAGAAGACAAGCAAACTAGATGAGAGCCACATTTAACTAGTGTTTCCTCTTGGCATTTTCAAGTCCACACTGTACACAGGGACCAGAGCTCAAAGACAAAGTAAGTCTTATTGGACTGACAAGTTAAAGGTCAGAAAATTCTGCTGCTGCAATGGCTGGAAATTGAGGAGGGATAACATGGAAAAGAGGAGTCCAAAAGTGCATATCATATGTGTGCGGTGATTCCAAGGAGCCAAGAACTGAAAGCTAAAAGAGCTAAACAGAGATTTCAGTAATTTCCTAGTAATGGGAGATAGATTAAGAGTTCAAAGTTCACACAGTTAAAAGAGCTTGTACAAATACCTGGAGCTTTCCATTGAAACCTGAGAGGGTCATACCTTTGGAGTAAAAACTTTTTCCCAGGACAAAGGGTAAAACTAAATTAGGCCTATCCTAACAAAGCCTAAAACCACGCCTCTTAGCATCAAAGTGATTTGCCAGTAATTTAACTAAATGCCAGAACAAAATTCAATACTCTTTAAAGGAAGGGAAGAGAATTTAGAGTTTCCATAACTACCACCTATGATATCCAATATACAGTCAAATAATATTAGATATGTGAAGCAGTAAAACATGACAGTTATCAAAAGGGGAAAAAATAGTTAACCGGAGCAAACCCAGAGACAGCCCAAATGTTGAAATTACCAAAAAAGGATTTATTATAAATTATTATGGAATTTATAGGAAAAATACATATAATGGGTGAAGACATGAGAATTTGAATTTTAGAAGAAGTATGGAAACTCTAAAAGTGAACCCAGTTCTTAGTACTGAAATAATAGAATAGAAATGTTTTTTAAAAAAATCATTGACTAAAAAAAAAACCCAGCAGATTAGATACTGCAGAAGAAAAGATTAATGAATTTGAAGAGGGGGCAATAGAAATTACCCAAAGTGAAGCACAAAGAGAAAACAGATTGGAAAAAATATGATCAGGACTTTAATGACTTGTGTGTGGGATAATATCAAGCAATTAGATTTACATGCATGTATTTGGAATCCCATAGGAGAGAAGAGAGAGAACATGGCAGAAAGATAATTGAAGACAATTTCCAAAATGGAATTTAAAACAAGCTCAGTAAACCCAAACTAATATTACACGCACACACACACACACACACACACACACACACACCCTAGGCACATCATAGTCAAACTACTGAAAACCACATAAAGAGAAAATTTTTTAAAGCATCCAAAGAAAAAAGACACATTACATAGAGTGAACAACAATAAAAATGATGACTGACTTCTTATCAGAAACAACAGAGGCCATAAGAAAATAGAATTACTGGTATATCTTTTAAAGTGCTGAAAGAAAAGCAAAACCTAGAATTTTATAGACAATGAAAATATCTTCACAAGTGAAGTAAAATAAAAAACACTTTCAGGCTAACAAAATTTAAGAAAATTCATCTCCAACAGATCTCCTGTACAAGAAATTAAGACATTCTTTAGCCTGAAAGAAAATGATACTAGATGAAAATCAGATCTATAAGAAGGAATGAAGAGTACTAGAAATGGCAAATATGTCACTAAATAGAAAAGACTAGTCTTCTCACCTTGATTGCTTAATAGACAAGTTACTGTTTAAAGCAAAAATAATAATGCATTGTGGAGTTTATAATATATGTAAATGAAAATATAATAATAACATAAAGAATCAGAAAGGAGATAAACTGAACTGTACTGTTATAAGGATCTTACATTATTCATGAAGCAGTATAAAATTAAATCAAAGTAAACCACACAGGTAAACAGGAACGGAATCACAGAAATGGAGAACACATGGAGGGTTGTCAGTGGGGAGGTGGAGAGGGAAGAATGGGGGAAAGGTGCAGAGAATAAAAAGCATATATGGTAGGCACAAAATAGAAAAGGGGAGGTTAGGAATAGTATGGGAAATGAGAAGCCAAAGAACTTATATGTATGACCCATGGACAGGAACTAAGTTGGGAAAATGATGTGGAAGGTGGGGTGCAGGGCGGAGGGGAATAAAGGGGAGAAAAAAGTGGGACAACTGTAATAGCATGATCAATAAACACAGATGTGAGGATTGTGTGTGTGTGTATACATATATATATATATATATACATATATACATATACATGTACACACACACACACACATAACTCTCCAAACAATAATGATGGTGACAGAAGAAAACTTGACTTTGGGTGGTGAGCATACAACACAATGCAATATACAGATGACATTACAGAACTGTACACTTGAAACTCATATAATCTAATTAACCATAGTTACCCCAATAAATTTAATAAATATTTTAAAACCAATTCTGTAGTAACATAATAGACAACCCAATTAATAAATAGGCAAGATGTTTGAAGAAACACTTTACCAAAAAAATATACAAAAACTGAATAAACACATCAAAAGTTGGCCAACATCATTAGTTGTTAGGGAAATGCAAACTAAAATAGTCACCTATGAAAATTAGAAAGACTGACCATACCAAGTGTTAGAGAGCATATGGAACAACTGGGACTTTCTTACTGCACTGCTGTTGGGAATATAAAATGGTACAGCCTCTTGGAAGCAATGTGGCAGTTTCTTTAAAAGTTAAACATATACCTACCTTGTGATCCACCCATTTACTCCTAGGGAAATAAAAGCATGTGTCCATACAAAAGATGTGGCATGAATGTTCACAGCAGCTTTATTCATAATAACCCAAAATTGGAAACAACACAAACACCCATCAAGAGTTGAATGGGTAAACAGGCCCTGGCTGGTGTAGCTCAGTGGATTGAGCGCGGGCTGCGAACCAGGCATCGCAGGTTTGATTCCCAGTCAGGGCACATGCCTAGGTTGCAGGCCATGTCCCCCAGCAACCACACATTGATGTTTCTATCTCTCTCTCTTTCTCCCTCCCTTCCCTCTCTAAAAATAAATAAATAAAATCTTAAAAAAATAAATGTTAAAAAAAAAAAGTTGAATGGGTAAACAAATTATGACTATCCATACAATGGAATACTACTCAGTGATGAAAAGGAATGAACTATTGATATGTGCAAAATGGATGAAGCTCAAGACAATTCTGCTGAATGAAAGAAACCAAATGAAGAAAAGTACATACTATATGATTCCATTTACATAAAATTCTAGAAGCTGAAGATTAGTATATTGTAACAGATCGATGGTTGACTAGGGAGGGTTGGGGAGGAAGGGTAGGGCAGGAGAGAGGGAATATAAAGCAGCATGAATCTTGGGAGTGATGAGTATGTTTATTATCTTGATCTTGAGTATGTTGATTGATGGTTTCATGAGGGTTCATTTTAAATGTGTTCGGTTTGTTATATGTCAAATTATACTTTGATGAACCTGTTTTCTTTTTAGAGAGAGAAGGATGAAGGGAGGAAGAGAGAGAGGGAGAGAAGCATTGATGTAAGAGAAAAATATCAATCGGTTGCCTCTCACATGCTCCCTGACTGGGGACCAAACTTGCAACCCTTTGTTTTGCGGGGAAATGCCCAAGTAACTGAGCTACACCAGCCAGAGCTCAATAAAGCTGTTTAAGGGGGGGGAAAAGATACCATTAAGGAAAGGAGTACTTTATATGTGGCTTGTGTACAGAATAGAAAAACATCTAAAATGAATAATGTCATCCTAATTCCAAAACCAGATAAAGACACAACAAAGAAAGAAAACTTCAGGTGAATATTGCTGAAGAACATTGACGCTAAAATCCTCAACAAAACACTGGCAAACTGCATCCAACAATACATTAAAAAGATCAACCACCATGACCAAGTGGGATTCATCCCAGGGATACAAGGATGGTTCAGTATTCGCAAATCAGTAAATGTAATACATCACGTAAACAAAAGCAAAGACAAAAATCACATGATCATATCAATAGATGCAGAAAAATCATTTGACAAGGTACAACACCCATTTATGATAAAAACACTCAGCAAAGTGGGCATAGAGGGAGCATTCCTCAACATAATAAAGGCCATATATGAGACACCTACAGCCAACATCATACTCAATGGGCAAAAACTAAAATCTTTTCCACTAAGATCAGGAACAAGACAAGGTTGTCCACTTTCACCACTTGTATTCAAAATAGTATTGGAAGTTTTAGCCACAGTGATCAGACAAAAAAAGGAAATAAAAGGCATCCAAATCAGAAAGGAGGAAACAAAAACTGTCATTGTTTACTGATGACATGATAGTGTACATAGAAAATCCTACAGACTCTACCAAAAAAATGCTTGACCTAATAAATGAATTTGGCAAAACAGCGGGACACAAAGTCAATATCCAGAAATCAAAGGCATTTCTGTACACCACCAATGAAACAGCAGAAGCAGAAATCAAGGAAAAAATCCCATTTGAGATAGCAAAAAGAAAAATAAAATACCTAGGAATAAACCTAACCAAAGAGGTAAAAGACCTGTATTCAGAAAACTACATACCACTGAGGAAAGAAATCAAGGAAGAAATCAAACAAATGGAAACATATACCATGTTCATGGACTGGAAGAATCAATATCATCAAAATGTCCATACTACCCAAAGCAATTTACACATTCAATGCAATACCTATTAAAGTACCAATGGCTTATTTCACAGACATAGAACAAACACTTCAAAAATTTCTATGGAACCATAAACGACCCCGAATAGCTGCTGCAATTTTGAGAAAGAAGAGTCAAGTAGGAGGGATCACAATACCTGACACTAAACTATACTACAAGGCCACTGTAATCAAAACAGCCTGGTACTGGCATAAAAACAGGCACATGGATCAATGGAACAGAACAGAGAGCCCAGAAATAAACCTAAGTCTCTATGGTCAATTAATATTTGACAAAGGAGGCAGCAACATAAAATGGAGTAAAAATAGCCTCTTCAACAAATGGCGTTAGGAAAACTGGACAGCTACATGCAAAAAAAAAAAAAAGAAAAGTAGAGCACTAACTTACACCTAATACAAAAATAAATTCAAGATGGATAAAAGACTTAAATATAAACCATGACACCATTAAAAGTCCTAGAGGAGAACATAGGTAGGAAAATCTCAGATATTTCACGCAGAAACTTTTTTACTG